>APFE030024592.1:175933-245134 GCA_000404065.3 Pinus taeda
GCACTTTCATCGTTGGTTCATGGTATTGGTCCGACAGTTTTTTGATCCTATGGTTTTGGTCCGTGGTATTGCATCCAAAAGTGTTGATCCCAAGTATTGGGTTCATGGTATTGTGTTATTATGGTTTTGGACCATGGTATTGTGAAAGGCCTAAGACTATAAAAGAGGAAGGAGATCATTTGGCAAAGCATCATCTGAATTATTGAATATCTGATAAAGTGCTAGATCTGGAATACTGTGATTGGGTTATGGTGCAGATCTGGATCTGAGCTAAAGAGGGATCTCACCGATTGATGGAGAACAAGATCTAAGGATAGATCATGATCAAATGGTTTGAAATGAACTATCTCTATATATTTTATTATGCTTATTCTAGATCTATATACTGACGCTTGTAATGATCTGATCTGGGTATAACTTAAGTTTGAAATTGCAGCAAGTCATGTTTGAATATTTATAGATCTGTACGTGGGTTGGCTTTGGTGTAAGTGCATATGTATGCAGGTTTGGTTCATTGTAGTAGCGTATACAATTTGAGCTATGATATTTGAAGTCACAGGTGGTTCTGGTTGTTGATGGGTTCTGATGACAATTTAAAGGTGTTAGTATTCTGAATATCCTGTTTGGTTGATTGTGTTTAGCTTTAGTATTGATGGATGAGAACTAATATTGGATCAGGATCATATTTATGTGATCTGATGGACTAGATCTGGGTGCTAGCACATATATTATCCTTGTATATGTATTGATCTGGTGTTTGGGTGATTCAGAAGATTGATTGATTATGTGCTTCAATAATATTAATGGGTCCAGTATGAAAAATTGGATGAAATGTGGCCTTTCAAATTATGTGTTGTGCTTCAGGAGTATCCAGTCTGAAAGTGTATGAAATGTGGTACCTGGAGGAGAGAAGATTGTAGGCCGACACCTACGTACTAGTATCTTAGCTAGTATAAGAACTATGGGGGTTGTAGCTCCCTTCCAGGAGAGACTAGATAACGAAAGAGGGTTGTAGCTCTATGCAGGTAGAAGTCTACATACTGGTATAAGACTACACCAGTACAGAAATATTGTAAAAGGATTTTCTTATTAAGAAGAAGATTGAGATGACTTGTAGCAGGTGGTTTTCTCCCACATTGGGTTTGCACCTTATATCATGGTGTTCATGTGTGTGCTCTTTATGTGTGATGATCTATTCTGCTTACTATTAATAAGGTTAATAATGTTCTGATGCATTTACTGAACATAAGCTAACTGAATCATAAGATTTCTGCATGTACGCTGGTTTCTTTTAACACAGTCGCGTATATACACGGATATCCTTAACTGAAGTAGCGTATATGAATCTGAGTATGAAAATGAAAAAGTTTTACTGATTTGATAATACTGATTCACCCCCCCTCTCAGTATTATTTCCAACAGTGAGAAGTAGGATCGAGCCCTTGGTGCAAGTGATTGGAGGTCTTAAACAAAGGAGGATATTATAGCATCAGAACGAGGTAGGCCATCTTCCTCTTCTTCTATTTCAGTTGTAACTTAGAAAAGTGTTTAGTAGATTGTCACTTAGGTTGGTAGTCCCACTCATTGGGCTAGAGGGATTATCTCTGTCTGTAGAGAGGATTGCCTAGACAAGATCCAGTTATCTAGATTTTTTGCATTAGATTCTCCATTAAACATAGGTAGATAAAATTTGACATCCAGCTTGAGGAATGGTTTTTTATGAGTTTTTCTACCTCAAGAATGATGAGAAGAGAAAGAAGAAATTTCGATGGAAGATGGAGAGGGAGATTCAAGAGGCTTCTCCTCCTCCTTCATGATTCACCGAGGCATGATCATCTAGTCCTTCCTTCTTCCTTGGTTTCCTCATTGTCTTCTCATACTCTGCAAACAATTTGTCCATTCTACCATGGTATAGAAGGTCTTGTGATAGTTTCACTCTTCCTCCAACTAAACTTCTTCATATACCATTTTCCCTCTTCATGTTGCACACCTTGCTTCTAGATCAAAGGATTTAAGTTTCCCTTCACCTCTTTGGAGCTTTTCCCTAGTTATCATACACTTGCAATTCGCATCAACAAAAGACCTAGCTTGATACCAAACTTAATCCAGATATCTTCCACTTCAAAGATGCATACAAAATTGCATTTAAAAGAACATGTAACCATAATATTCATGCACATGAAAGAATTAGAAATAGATGATGACCATGAGAATCAAAGATAGAACAGGTTGGTAATGGAGTTCACCCAGTGTGGGATACATCTCCGAGATCTTCTCAAAGTGGGGAGGCCTCTTTCATTAATCTTCGACAAAATCAAATTACATGCATGTACACCTTATACCTCCACTTTCGGGGATGGTTTGAAAATGCACATGTCTGTTGAAGAAATGGACTGCACCGTCGAATTCTTAGAGAATCATCATGAAAAATCACTATAAACTTAACAAATTTCTGCTTTGGTCAAAATATGCACCCCATGGAATCTCAAAGATTCCACCAAGATTCTTTCTCACATTCTAGATGTTACTCAAGTGCATAGATGAATAATATGATCACATCATTACATTCCTTGCAAAAAAATGAGAAGAATGAGTCTAAAGTCAGCCAAGTTCTGGAATTGTCATTTTTGGGTCTCCAAGGAATCTCAAAGATTCCTCAAGATTCCACAAAGATTTTGTTCTACAGGTTGACTGAAATTATGTTGCTTATATGAGGAAACTTATTACACCATCAGACTCCTTGCAACAAACTGAGAAAAATGAGTATAACATCAGCCTAGTTCTGTCATCTTCAAAAAATGGTCTCCAAGTAATTTTTTAGATTCCATGCAGATTCTTGTGTCATAGTTCCACCTTCATGTTTCCACCCTCATTAATCCGTCTCTAGAAAATCTGATGCTCATATCAGAAAACCGACAAAAATATCACACTCCTGGTGAAATTATGAGTAAAATGAGTATAATCTCGACATAATTATGAAACTGTGAAAAATTGGCCCCAAGGGAAAATTTTAGATGCATTGCATATCCCCCTACATCAAGTATATGCTCCTTGTTTTTCATGTCTGCCTAGGGTTCCACCTCTGCATTGGATTTCGTGCCTCTGTTCCCTTATGTTTGAATGACAAATATGAGTTTAAATCAAAAAACTTGGCGTTAAATTTTAAGCTTGCCTTATTGAGAGAATGGTTGGCAGAATATTAATTTGTTGAGACATTGGCCAATTTTAATATTTTTTGTTATTTTTATTAAAAATATGGACAAAATTAGTTGGCCGAAATTTTGGAGTCACTGGAAAAATTAAGTAGGTGACAATTTCGCTAGTTCCTGCCATAGAAAAACGTCGCCACAAAGTGCCAAATTGTTGCCTCATTAATTTCCGCCAAATTTAGTGTCTCCGCTAGATTTAGTCGGGCTTCCAAATTTAGTTGGCGCTCTGCTAACTTTACCCGAGGGGCATAATTGACCAAAACTTTTACTGGTCATAACTTTCGCATATGATGTCGAATTGAGATGTTATTTCCATCGTTCGAAATCTTGTGACGAGCTCTTTGATCTGAACCTGGTTTCATGGAAATTCAAGAACTTTATTTTTTCAACCCTTCCTAAACCCTCTTTGATCACTAAGCGTTTCTGGAGCCACCTGGATCATTCCTCTCCACTGAAAAGCTTTTGGTCCTCCAAAAACATGAACATAATTTGCAATCTATTGTGTTCCCTTATTTGCACAACAAGTGCCCTGACATAAATGATGAGCTGACACCTGCATCCTCTGTAAACATGTCGTACAATCTTTGCAAACTACATGTTCAATTACATGACGAATCATCATCCTCATACTTTCAAAGAGTTTATAAAACACACTATTTGGTCAAGTGTACATCATAATAGAAACCAATACCCCAGCAATCAATGAAAAGAGACCAAAACATCATTATGTTGCTTTCGTAAGTGATGGAAAATGCATAATCAATTTTACAATCATTTTGCAACATGTGATTTGCAATAATATGGCAACGATAAGATACTATATCTAATAAAACCATCTCTCACTCAACAAAGTGAATGAGTCATCTCCCTATGGTTGATTCGCTTGTTGAACATCTTCACTAGCTAGTTATTTCATAGGTTCTTTCTCGTCATGGAGTATCTGACATGTGGCACTCTGATGTCCATCATTGTTGCAGTGACTGCAATGATTCTTTCTCCTCCAAATTTTCTGGATCATCTTGGAACACTTATTCCTAGTGCGTGTTTGATAAGAGCCCGTCAAATACTCACTATCACTGGAATGTGATGTGGTGCTCCCATCATCCGTCATTGGTTGGTCCCTAGTTGTCTTGGAGCATTCTCCAACCTCTTTTATAACGTACCCAAGTCCTGTATAACAAGGCAATTCCTCCAATTTGATGGGATTAACAATGCCCTAGCTATTAATATCAAGGCCCTTTCCTTGATATCCCATTTTCTTAAACAATTTTGATCAAATTCCTGTAGCTTATTTCTCAAGAGCAGGGAAATTATCAGCATAAAAAGAACATGAAATTCAAAAATTATTTTTTTATCTCAAGCTTGTTATGCTGCAACTTTTCCAAGGCCTCCTCCTTGGCTTGTAACTGATGTTGCAACCTTTGTTTCTCCTCCTCTACTTCTTGTAGGAGTGTTCATAGTTCAACATTCTTCGCCTGAATGTTTTGGTTGATCTCTTCGAGTTCTTAGAGCCATGCAATATTTTGTGTCCTCCTTATTTTTGGTACAACATCTGCTAAGGTCTTTGCCTCATTCCCTGAATTAGAACCCAAGTCAATCGGTCCATCTTTTGTACTCCCAAGAGATTCATTCTTCGTTTCATCACCTCAGTTGGAACCTAGGTCAATTGGTCCAACAACTTCAAATCTTGCAGCGGTGATCTTCTCATCATCCTCTGATTCAGATTCTTGTTCTTGTTGAACAGCTGCAACTGTCTTTTGCTTCTCTTTTCTATCATTCCTCTTTAGGCTAAATTTTGGATGCAATTTCCAGCCATACTCCTCATCATGCCCTTCTTTCTCACTATGAGTACAAGAGGGATTTGCTTCTTTTCTCTTAGCTATTGCTTCCATCTTTGGGCAGTCATCTTGCTCATGGTTCCCCCTACTTTCAAGATGTACAACCTTCACACTAGCTTCATAAAGAGTTTTAGGTTCAAATAGAACAATGACTGATGCAAAAAACAATGGAATGAGCTAATGTATTCCATCAACATTTCAGGAGAATCTAATGGAACATTCAATGTTAATGCTTGTTTCCTACACCCCTCTATAAATTTTGAACATTTTGACATTTAATTTGTTTCAAATTTTTTCATTTCATCATGGCCTTTTGTTTGTAACCTAATTGGGTAAAATTTTCCTCTCAAAGCAGAAATGAACTCAGACCAAGGTGAAAGAATTTTACGACTACTCTTATCACCTCTCTATAACTTGCTTTCCCACCAAACAAGAACAGTTCCACTCAATCGAAAGGATGTTAGCTAGATATTGGCTTCATGCTCTTTGATTTGTTGGATGCAGAGATATACTTCAACCTATGTGATCCAGTTATCTAGCTTTTCTACATTAGATTTTCCAGTAAACACAAGCAGATCAAGTTTCACATCCAGCTTGAAAAAGGTTTTTTTTTAGTTTTTCTACCTCTAGAATGATGAGAAGAGAAAGAAGAATAACTTTCACTAGAAGATGGAGAGGGAGGTTCAGAAGGCTCTTTTGCTCCTTCATGATTCACTGAGGCATGATCATTTGGTCCTTCCTTCTTTAGTTTCGTCATTGTCTTCTCATACTCTTCAAAAAAATTGTCCACCTTTTATGCCATGACATAGAAGGCCTTGCGCTAGTTTCAGTCTTCCTTCAACCAAGCATCTTCATCTGCCATTTTCCCTCTTCATGTTGCATGCCCCGCTTTTGGATCAAAGGATTTAAGTTTTCTTTCATCTCTTTGTAGTTCTTCTCTGGTTATCATACACTTGCAATTCACATAAACATAAGACCCACTCTGATACCAAACTTGATCCAAATATTTTCACTTCAAAGATGCATACATAATTGCATTTAAAAGAGCATGTAACCATAAGATGCATACACATAAAAGAAACAAAAATAAATGACGACCATGAGAAGTAAAGACACAACAGTTTGGTAATGGAGTTCACCCAGTGTGGGCTACGTCTCTGGGATTTTCTCAAAGTGGGGGGGCCTCTTTCATTAATATTCAACAAAATCAAATTACATGCATGTACAAATGACACCTTATATCTCCACTTCTAGGGATGGCCTGAAAATGTACACCTATGTTTGAAGAAACACCTATGTTTGAAGAAATGGACTGCACCATTGAATTCCTAGCGAAAATTTGTAAAAAATGGTTGTAAACTTGACCCCCTTCTGCTTCAATCAAAGTCTGGACCCCCGGGAATCTCAAAGGTTCCCCCAAGATTCTTTCTCACAAGATGGATGAAATTTCACTTCTCAAATGAAAAATTTGATCACACCATCATGTTCCTTGTGAAAAACTGAGAAGAATGTGTCTAACATCGGTCTGGCTCTGGAAATGTCATTTTCAAACATCCAGGGAATCTCAAAGATTCTTCAAGATTCCATAAAGATTTTGTTCTGCAGGTTGACTCAAATTCTACTATGCAAATGAGGAAACTAATTATACCATCAGGCTCCTTATGAAAATCTGACAAAAATGAGTATAAAGTCAGCCTAGTTTTATCACCTTCAAAAAATGGTTTCTAAAGAATCTTTTAGATTCCTTGCAGATTCCTACATCATGGTTCCAACTTCTTGTTTCTAACCTCATCAGTCTATCTTTGGAAAATCCTTAGATCAGACAACTGATAGCACCATCACACCCCTAGTGAAATTCTGAGTAAAATAAGCATAAACTCAGCATAATTCTAAAAATGTAAAAATTTGGCCCTAAAAGAATCTTTTATATTCCTTACATACCCCCCTAAATCAGGGTTCCTCTCCTTGATTTCCATGTTCTCTCAAGGTTCCACCTCTTCAATGGGTTTACCGCATCTATGAATAAAAAGAGGTCAAAACATCATTATGTTGCTTTCATAAGTGATGGAAAACATATTATCACACTTACAATCATTTTGCAACATATGATTTACAATAATATGGCCATGACAAGATACTATATCTAATAAAATGATCTCACTCAACAAAGTGAATGGGTCATCTCCCTGTGGCTAATTCACATGTTGAACATCTTTTCCATCTAGTTCCTGCATAGATTCTTTCTGGCCATGGAGTATCTAACATGTGGCTCTCCGATGTCCATCCTTGTTGCAGTGACTGCAACGATTTTTTCTCCTCCAAACTTTATGGATCGCCTTGGAACGCTTATTCCTGCTACGCATTTGATAAGAGTCTGTGTAATCCTCACTATCATTGGAATGTGATGAGGTGCTCCCATCATCCATTGTTGGTTGGTCATTGGTTATCTTGGAGCATTCTCCAACCTCCTTTCTGCCATACCCAAGTCCTGCATAACAAGACAATTCCTCCACTTTAATGGGATTCATAGTGCCCTGACCATTAATGTCAAGGCCCTTTCCTTGATACCCCATTTTCTTCAACAATTTTGATCCAATTCCTGTAGTATGTTTCTTAAAAGCATCAAAATCATCATCATAAAAAGAACATGAAATTGAAGAATAACATTTTACCTCGAGGTTGTTATGCTACAACTTTTCCAAGGCCTCCTCCTTAGCTTGTAATTGATGTTGCAATCTTTTTTTCTCCTTCTCTACTTCTTGTAGGAGTGTTCTTAGTTCAACGTTCTCTGACTGGATGTTTTGGTTGATCTCTTTAAATTCTTGGAGCCATATAATATTTGGTGTCCTCCTTATTTTTTTCAAAACCTCTGTTGAGATCTTTGTTTCATCGCTTGAAATCAGAACCCAAGTCGATAGGTCCATCTTTTGTAATTCCAAGAACTACAATCTTCCTTTCATCACCTGAGTCTGAACCAAGGTCAATTTGTCCAACACCTGCAAATCCTGCAAATGTGATTTTCTCATCATCCTCTGATTCAAATTCTTGGTCTTATTGTACAGTTGCAACTGTCTTCTGCTTCTCTTTGCTATCGTTCCTCTTTGGCCTCAATTCTGGATGCAATTTCCAACAATGCTCCGCATCATTCCCTTCTTTCTCACTTTGAGTACAAGAGGGCTTTGTTTCTTTTCTCTTAGCTATCGTTGCCCTCTTTGGGCGGTCATCTTGCTCATGCTTCCCCCTGCTTTCAAAATGTACACCCTTCACACTAGCTTTATCAAGAGTTTTAGGTTCAAATAATAACAATGAATGACGTAAATAACCATGCATTGAGCCAATGTATTCCATGAACACTTCAAGAGAGTCTAATGGAACATTCAATGCTAATGCTTGTTTCTTACACTCCATAAAATGTTGAACATGTTGACCTTTACTTTGTTTCAAATGTTGTCATTCCATCATGGCCTTCTGTCTGTAACCCAATGGGTAAACCTGTTCTCTTAAAGGAGAAACAAACTCAGACCAAGATGAAAGAAGTTTACGACTACTCTTACCACCTCTTTGCAGTTTGCTTTCCCACCAAATGAGAGCAGTGCCACTCAATCGAAGGGATGCTAGCTGGATCTTGACTTCATCCATTTTGATTCATTAGATGCGCAATATACTTCAACCTATATGATCCAATTATCTATCTTTCTTGCATTAGATTCTCCACTAATCACAGACAAATCAAATACGACATCCAGCTTGAAAAGAGGTTTTTTATGAGTTTTTCTACCTCCAGAATGACAAGAAGAGAAAGAAGAACTTTCGGTAGAAGATGGAGAGGGAGGTTCAGGAGGCTTCTCTCCTCCTCATTCATGATTCATCGAGGCATGATCATCTTTCCCATCATTCTTCTCTGGTTTCACCATTGTCTTCTCATACTCTACAAACAATTTTTCCACTTTTTCTGCCATGGCATAGAAGGCCTTGCGATAGCTTCATCTTCATCTGTCATTTTCCCTCTTTGCGTTGCACACCATGCTTCTGGATCAAATGATTTAAGTTTCCTTTCACCTCTTTGGAGCTTTTTCCTGGTTATTATACACTTCCAATTCACATCAACAGAAGATTCGATCTAATACCAAATTTGATCCGAATCTTTTCACTTCAAAGATGTATACATAATTGCATTTAAAAAAGTATGTAACCATAAGATGCATACACATAAAAGAAGCGGAAATAAATGGAAACCATAAGAAACAAAGACACAACACGTTGGTAACGGAGTTCACCTAGTATGGGTTATGTCTTTGGGCTCTGCTAAAAGTGGGGAGGCCTCTTTCATTAATCTTCAGCAAAATCAAACTACATGTATGTAGCAACACACCTTATACATCTTATACATCTACTTTCAGGGATAGAGTGAAAATTCACACCTCTGCTGAAAAATGGACTACACCATTGAATTCCTAGCAAAAATTTGTGAAAAACAACGGTAAACTCGACCCCTTTTTTCTTTGGTCAAAATTTGGACCGAATCTCAAAAATTCCTTCTCACAGACTAGATGGAATTCAACTGCTTAGATGAAGAATCTAATCATACCATCATGTTCCTTATGAAAAACTGAGAAGAAAGAGTATAAGGTCAAGCTAGTTCTAGAACAATCATTTTCGAGCCTCTAAGAATCTTGAAGATTCCTCAATATTCCATAAAGATTTCGTTCTGCGAGTTGACTAAAATTCTGCTGCTCAAATGAGGAAACTGGTTACACCATCATACTCGTGAAAAACTGATAAAAATGAGTATAATGTCGACCTAGTTCTATCACCTTCAAAAAATGGTTTCTAGGGAATCTTTTGAATTCCATACAGATTCTTGCGTCTTGGTTCCACCCTCATCAATTTGTCTCTGGAAAATCTGTTACTCATATCAAAAACCTGGCAACACCATCACATTCCTAGCAGAATTCTAAGTAAAATGAGTATAAACTCAAAATAATTCTGAAACCGTGAAAATGTAACCCCAAAAAAGACTTTTAGATACCTTGCATATTCCCCTATGTCAGGGTTATTTCCCTTGCAATGGGTTATGTGCCTCTGTTCCTTTGTGGTTGGATGGAAAATACGAGATTAAATTAAAAAAAAACTTGATCTTAATGGTTGGCAAAATTAATTTGTTTTTTTCTATATAATACTACCTAAGCACCCATGGAGGAATTGAACCGGTGACCTATCACAAGAAGTTATCACAAGTGCCTTAACAGTGCACCCACCCATTCACCGTCAATCCAAAGCCTTGTGGGTGGCAATATTAATTTGTTGAGTCATTGACCAATTTTAAATTTTTTTTTATATATATTTTTTAGAAATGACAATTCGTTGGCCGAAATTTTGAGGTCACTAGAAAAATTAAGTAGGTGACAATTACGTCAATTCCGGCCACCAAAAACCGTCACTGCAAAGTGCCAAATTGTTGCCTCATTAATTTCTACCAAATTTAGTCTCTGTGCTTGATTCAGCCGAGCTTCCAAATTTAGTTGGTGCTCTCCTAACTTTAGCCAAGGGGCCTAATTGACCAAAACTTTACCATAACTTTCGCATACAATGTTAGATTAAGGTGTTGTTTGCGTCATTGGAAAGCTTGTGACAAGCTCTTTGATCTAACCCTGGTTTCATGGCAATTCAAGAAATTTGATTTTTTAGTCTTTCTTGAGCCCTTTTTGATCATTGAGTGTTTTTGGAGCCACCTGGATCATGTAACTTACAAAAATACCATTTGCCAATTACAATGGTTCTAGAGTTGAATTGATTCAAGTAATAATCACCAATAAGTTTCACAGTAACTTAACAAATACATTTGTTGCATAATAATAAGCATCATTTCTTCCATGATATTTTTGTTGTCACTTTATTCAAGTTTCTTTAAAAGGTAAGGATTTTAATTATGTCACATAAAAAACAACCCTAAACATGCTTCAAACTACCAAAAATACCATTCAATTATTCATCAAAATATGATCAAGTTAAATTAGTAATAAGATCGAAACATTGGCGTTCACTTCCTCAAAAACTAGTTTGAACTTTAGCCCAAATGGACCCTAAATGCTCCTCTAGTAGTCAATCTTCCAACAATAGAAGCCCCATAATATTTTGAACTTGGTCCACATACTGTTTGGTTTGTATATGGGATCTTAATGAATAAAGGATAATGTTATTTCTCTCCAACCACAAATGGCATCTAAATGCTCTTCTAATAGTCGATCTTCCAACAATAAAAGCCTCATAATATTTTGAACTCGGTCTACATATTGTTGCTTGTGTATATGGACTCTTAATGAATAAAGAATAGTGTTATTTCTCTCCATCCATTGATATACAAATTGACTTACCATTGCCCCTCAAATCAAAGTCATGAGCATTTTCTAAACGTCACAAAGCAAAGTCATGAGCATTTTCTAAATGTCAAACCTTTTTTTCAGTGTAAAACTTGAGGAAAAAAACGTCACAACGCAAGATCATGAGCATTTTCTAAACGTCAAACCTCGTTTTCAATGTAAAACTTGAGGAAAAATTTACACCTCGAGAATTTTGATTCATCTTCTTAACACCTTGAAAATTTTGGATCTCCTTTCAACACTTGGTAGATCCGGATTTAAAATGGATCTATGCTCATTTTTATTAATCTTATTCATATTTATATAAAAATCACATTTCTATATCCAAAAATATTCTTATTTTAATTTTTATTAAAATCCTAATAATACATTTGTATGACCAATAATGTATAAATACTATTTAAATTTTTTTATGTTTCGTATTAATAAAATTTATTAAGTTTATATTATTTTATAGATTATATGTTCTGAAATAATTATTATTTAAATTTAATTTTAATATCATATATATTAATAAAAACAAAATTATATTAAGATAATTTATTACTTTATTATTTTTTTAATTACTTTTCAAGTGAACTAACATTATGCTTTATTATTATATTTTTTAATCTAATTCCTAATTTTATGAACATTATTTCTTTCATGTTAAGTCTATTTAAATTACATTAACTAAATATTTAAATCACATTATTTCTTTCTGATTGAACCCAATATAGTCTAAAATATTTTGGCAGAAAATAATAGAAATTCCAGTAAGATTATAACAAAATTTAGCAGAAATTTTTGACAAAACTGGGTTACAATTGTCAAACTTCAAGATTCCAATAAGATTATAACAAAATTTAGCAGAATTTTTTGAGAAATTGGGTTACAATTGTCAAACTTCAGGTCCAATATTTAAAACAGTCTAAAATATTTTACCAGAAAATAGATTCTGGTAAGATTATAACAAAATTTAGCAGAATTTTTTTGAAAAACTGGGTTACAATTGTCAAACTTCAGGATTCAGGTAAGATTATAACAAAAATTTAGCAGACTTTTTTGAAAAACTGGGTTACAATTGTCAAACTTCAGGGTTTTGGGATTCCCGTAAAATTATAACAAAATTTGGCAGAATTTTTTGAAAATCTAGATTACAATTGTCAAACTTCAAGATTTTAGGTGCTCATTTTTTATGGTGCTGAATCAATTTCTCCTTAAAAGAAACAATTCAAACACTTCAACATTTTGATTTTTTGAAAATTTATTTACCAAATTGCAGAAACCAAAATTGCCCATTTTACCATAATAACTTCACATATGCAAGTATTTTCACCAAATAGCAATAGCTTACAAAGAAAGACGCCACCAAATAGCAATAGCTTACCAAGAATGACGCGATGAAATTAAATGCATGTTGTGTCGATGAGGAGATACTCGAGAGATAGTCTGGAACTCCAGCAATTCTTGTCTATAATAATGTTGTCTTGCAATATATTGAGGCATATTTATTTGGCAAATGATTAATCTCCTAAATTTAAAGGTTGACATGTACTGCTACTACCTGATTCAATAGTTTGGACGATCCGGCTTGCAGAAAATAAACTTCCCTCCTTAGAAACTACCTTGAGGCTGTATCTAAGATTCCTACCATGATAAATCATAATAAAGGTTCCTATCAGGGTCTAAAAAAATTTATAGGTGCAGGTCTGGAACTGGCACAATTCTTATTTACAACCGTTTTAGCAATGCAAAGAGATTTTGTATGCAGATAAAAATATCACATAATGAACTTGTGAATTGTCAATGTTTCCTGAAAAGATTACATAATGAATTGTACAATTGTCGATGTTTCCTGACAATTGAAATATTGTAGATTAGATCAATTAACTAGAGTTCTTTTCAATTCAGTTAGATATGGTGCAAATTTCATTCTCTTTCCATATTCGTGGAAGTTCCTGGCTTGGGATAAAAATAAACAGTCCTCTTCTCCACCAATTGATTTAAAATTTATATTTTCATTCTCATATAACTCCAAATTGAAATATTGTCATTAACAAAAGAATCATCCATGCCCAATCCTTCAATTCTCAGTCCAATTCAATTCAACTGAGAGAAAACATTATTGCACGGGAGTAATTGTAACATAAAACTGTGAAAATATAAAACATTGGTATCCATTCTTTTTTTTCAGTGGGGGAGAAGCATCCCCTTGAAGAATCATGATACAACACATATTGCCAAAGTGAGCAGATTTCATCATACAACATTTATCGCCAAAGTGAGCAGATACCATCATACAACATATATCGCGGAAGCGAGCAGAATTACGGCATCACCTAAACACATACGTCATCACCGAAACAAATGTGCTGCAGCATCGGCACAGCTCCCGCAGGAATCGAACGTGACTGGGGTGCGATGGGGGTGCGAAAGCCAACCGCCCCAACCAACACATCATGCACTCACGTGCAAAACATTGGTATCCATTCACCTAAAATATTTTTATTTTCAAATTATTATTTGGATATGTTTAATTGAAAAAAGATTATGAGAATTTTAATTTGAGTATCTATAATTGTACGGTAAGATTTAATTTATATAATATATTTTATAAGATTTTTAGTAATATATACAAATAAAAAATTGAGAAAATAATTTTCAAAATAGTTATATTTTTGAGAAAATAATTTTCAAAATAGTTATATTTTTTTTGTTTTCTTAATTAAACATGTAATTAAAAAAAAAAAGTAATATAAACATATTGAATTTGAATTTGGTTTTTTAGGCATGCAGTAGATGGTATTGTAACAAAACCTATTTTTCCGTTAAGAATCTTCCACGGTAAAATGGGATGAATATCCATGATCAAAAATCTTGTTACATGTGATATTAGTAAGCCATGCTACTCTAACAAAGCCTATTTATAATTTAATTATCTCAATGGTAAAATGAGGTAAATCTCATGGTTAAAAATCCTGTTACATGTTTTTCTAAATATATGTATGCTTAACTCATATACTAATTCTTTTAATAAATTTTTATTTTATGGAATGTTAAACATATATTGTGATACCTACTAATATTTTTTAGTCATTTAATTACATCCAAAATTACATCATTAGATACCAACAAAAAGACTAAAACATCTGGACTATGTCATTATGATTTGCTACCCCATGATATGCATGCACAAGGGAAAGGGCTTCTTCAGTGCAACACAATCCCAATGAGATAGAGAAAACTTTCATGCATGCAAGCCAATTTTGTTGTGAAATCTTTCGCCCAATACAAAGAAAAAACATTGATATGATTATTAAATTTTCAAGAGTCAAGTTGTTGGTGCGTTGGGTAGCATCAAGAGTATTTTCTCTCTCTTATGGTAAGTGAGTCAATTGATAGGGTGTTAGCATCAAGAGTATTTTCTCTCTCTTATGGTAAGTGAGCCAATTGATAGGGTGTTTCACCCATAAATTCATGGTACTCTGATGACCCATAGTATAGACCCATGGAATTCTAATGACTTGTGGTATAGACTCATGGTATTGCACCCTTTGGAAAAGTACAAGTACAAAGTGAGTGATATATTCTTATGGTTGCCAAGGGAGTGTCATGTGGAGGAAAAGGCCAAATAAGCCTCAAACCCCTTGAGAGTTGAAAAGACCTATGAAAGGTGGTTGGCAAGAAAGCATCTTATGGAGGAGAAGGCCAAGTAGGCCTCAAACACTTTGGAAGCCCAGAAAACTTGTAGAAGGTGGTCAACAAGAGAGCATCTTGTGGAATAGAAGGCTAAGTTGGATAGAGTTAGGCTTAGAGCACAGAGATGGGCCACTAGGGCCTATGGAGGGCAAAGAGGGCCAAGAAGCCCTATTGTTGTAAAAGAAGATCAAAGACGATTTCTCATTGGCAAGGGAGCATGGAAACGTGCAGAGCATGGAGACATGCAGGTGCATGAGACACAGAGAGAGATTCTCTCGAGACATTTAGAGAGAGGTTCTCACAAGTAAGCCAGAGGTTTACACAAGTAACATTAGGGGCATGGGACATTGAGAGAGACATTGAGAAAGGTTCTAACAAGTAAGCCAGAGGTCTACACGAGTAATATTACAAGTTCGCTGTGAGTGAGATATTTAATTGTGCCGGGACCAAAGGACGAGCACGAAGCAGCAAAAAAATCTAGATCAGCCAAAAAACAAATCTAGAGTTTGATCCATTAAATCAAACCTAAAGTAATTGTTGGATATGTAATTTACTCAAAAGCCATTATCCAGGTAAAATAGCTCAAGTAAGTTTTGAGAAGAATTTAATAAAAAACTGTTCAGTTCTGAGAAGAAATTAATAAAAAATTGTTAATCGAACAAAACTTGTTTGTAATTGATTTTATAAATTCCGATGTGCTAAATTCGTTTCCAATTAGGCAATTAGACGGTGTAGTTAATAAATTGTTACTAAATCTAGTGTGTGCGCGCACTGAGTCCGGTGCTTAAAATCTAACACAAACTGTGTTCCCTGATTAAAGCCCATGATACACCCTATCAATCTGTCATTCCGGCCCATCCGACCTGATTTTTCTCCCCTGTTCCGACCTGATTTCCTTTCCCCTGGTTTTTCTTGGTACAAACCCAGCTAAATCTACAAACTAAATTGGAATCCATCGGAATATCGAATGCCGGAGAGACTTTACGTAAAGAAACTAAAACAAGCAAACCCTCTTTCTCGGTGTCTATGTTGAAATGCTGTAATTTGGAAGTAAACATGTATTTATAGTTTCATTGATTTGATGTGCCTGGAAGAGTTGGTTTACGAAGTTGTAAACAAGCACAGTGCAAATTTTATTTCTCCTGCTTCTCCTGTGTTACTTGCCTGGTCACTGGTTTTTAATTTTTAATTTTTTTAATGTTTTCTAACTATTTTTTTTCTAATCTTTGTTGGGTATACGACAAAGTTCTACATTGACTAGAAGTGGGGAGGATCATGGATATATAAGAATGAACAAATATCTCCGCTTTTTGGGGTAAGTCCAAAAGCAAATCCATGAGGGCTTAGGCCCAAAGTGGACAATATCATACCATTGTGGAGATATGTGGTGTCCAGAGTCGTTACAAGTGGTATCGGAGCCATGCCCCGAAGTTAGCCAAGTGGGTGGATGAATCCTCAAAATGTCGAACGAAGGTGGTGGGCCCCGGTAATATCACGATGGGGTCCGTGGATGAGCTCGGTTAGACATGCAGTGTGCTCCGGATTCTTCATGGACGTGTCTTGGTCCCAACACAGTGAAGAGGAGTTGACCTGGGATAGAGAGCAAGCTCTCGAGGTAGGTGGTGCTCCATGTAAGGCGTGTGCTTCCAACGCATTGGAGCGGAGAACCCTGGTTGGTAGAGAGTGGACAGATGGATAATCATTTGAGGGGAGGCTCAATGGTCCTTTGTTCGAGGGGAGGATTGTTGGGTATACGACCAAAGTCCCACATTGACTAGAAGTGGGGAGGATCATGGATATATAAGGATGGACAAATATTTCCATTGCTATGAGGTCTTTTGAGAGTAAGTCCAAAAGCAAATCCATAAGGGCTTAAGCCCAAAGTGGACAATATCATACCATTGTGGAGATATGTGGTGTCCGGAGTCCTTACAATCTTGGTCCCCAATCAATTCCTATCAATATTTTCCCAGCTTTGCCTGTCCCTTTAACACGTTGCATGTTCAAGTATTCGATTTGTTCCGGCATTATCTATCGAGCTGGTATATTTGCACCAAAAATCATGGGAATCTAGCAAATTTTTTTCAAAAAATCTAATGGAGTATGACCATTTCTTTTTTAAAAAATTGCTGGTAAGAGTGTTTGAATCTGGTGTAAGTGTAAGAATGTTTGAATACGGTGAAAATTGATTCATTACTATTAAAAACCATCATTAAAAACGCTTAAAACCTCTAAAATCTTAAAGTTTAACAATTATAACTTGGATTTATATACCCAAAATTATGAAATTTGACAATTATAACCTAAATATACAAAAATTTCTGCCAAATCAAACCAAAATTTCCATAATTTTTTCAAATAATTTAAAACCTACTTAAACAAAACATGATTCATCATCTCATAAATCTAGCAAATTTTTTTCAAAAAATCTAATGGAGTATGACCATTTCTTTTTTAAAAAATTGCTGGTAAGAGTGTTTGAATCTGGTGTAAGTGTAAGAATGTTTGAATACGGTGAAAATTGATTCATTACTATTAAAAACCATCATTAAAAACGCTTAAAACCTCTAAAATCTTAAAGTTTAACAATTATAACTTGGATTTATATACCCAAAATTATGAAATTTGACAATTATAACCTAAATATACAAAAATTTCTGCCAAATCAAACCAAAATTTCCATAATTTTTTCAACTAATTTAAAACCTACTTAAACAAAACATGATTCATCATCTCATAAACGGAGTAGCGTCCATAACAGAGTGATCAATGTATCTGCCTTTCTTTTAACAAATATCTGTATATAAAACGAGTAAACCAAGAAATCCTCTTTACTTCTCTTGTTCTTTGTAAGTGGCAAGAGGTTGTTTTTAATGGTTTCTTCAACATCGGAGGTCAGTTCTATAAATTCCAAAACCGCGCACAATTAATTTACAGGCATCAATATTTCACAAGGGATGCTCACTACCCCTTCCTAATAATTAAATCGGGACTTGGCATATTTATCTGTCTGTCTTGTCTCCTCGGGAGGAGAATTGTGTAAATATGTATAACCAATTTTATCTACTCTTTTTTTTCGTATTTTCTCTTTCTTGTAAGGAAGTCTAATCTCTTTTATATTTCCAGGTCTTGTTTAACTTTAATGCTTATTTCACTTGTTAAGATTAAAATTTTATTTCTTTATTTTTCCCTTGATCTTATTTTACTCGTGAAGTTTCAATTTTATGTTTTATTTCTTTGGTTTTTCATATTTCATATCTTATTTTTTTCTGATCTTAATTTTAAAGAGAAAAGTAATTATTTATTTATTTTTCAGTTTTAAAACAACTTTAATGCTTATTTAACTAGTTAACAATTTTCAAACCTATTGTGACTCCTGAACTTACCTATCTCATTTTGCAGAATTGGTTTGACCAGTTTTGCAGAATTGGTTTGACCAATTTTGCAGAATTGGTTTGACCAATTGTGAAGTCATATGTTAAACTCTGAAGCTGACCTTTTTATTTTCAGTTTTTGCTTGCACTATTGTATAATCTTTTACAAATCAAACCATGTTTCTCAAACTGGAATTATTTTTGTTGAGATGATTTAGCTTATGTAGGTGTCAACTTAAGTAGTTTAATATCATCTTTTAATATAATTTGATGGCGTTTGATAGTTACAAAAATATGTTGCATCATTCAAAAGTTATCAATACAAATTTACAGATAGAATAAGCATGACTTTGCACACTAAAAATAGAATAGGTATAACTTTGCAAACTTAAATAGTGATTTCAGAAGTAAAATATATAAATACATCTTATGAGTCAAATTACTTCCAAAGTTAACAAGATTGGATCTCGTTACAAGAACTTCCAGCCACCTTATTGTAAGACCTCGATATTTAAAAACATTTTACCCTACTTATACTCTGTAATTGAGAGTATAAGAGTATAGCTAGAATATAAGGCTACTTCCAAAGTTAACAAGATTGGATCTCGTTACAAGAACTTCCAGCCACCTTGTTGTAAGACCTCGATATTTAAAAACATTTTACCCTACTTATACTCTGTAATTGAGAGTATAAGAGTATAGCTAGAATATAAGGCTGTACTTTGTGACATGGGAAACATATATATATATATACATCAAAGCCTGATTGAATAACCTAAGAGCATAGTTCAAAACAGAGTCCTCAAAGAGATTTTGTTTAGTAAAAGGATGTATTCATATGGTTTTGGTAGGGGATGTAATCAAAAGATACATATTTAAGCATTCCTAAAAAGCCCGGGTAATCTAATAAGACAAAAACTCCACAGGGAGAATGGCATGGTAAGATTGATGTATTCAAATTGTTCGGTAAAGGATGTATATAAAAAACATATGAGTAGACATAGCCTCAAAAATCTATAAAGACTGTCCCAGACCAGTGTCAAAAGACTATACATTAGTTCAAACAAATAGTTCCAGAACAACCCCAAACCAGTGTTAAAAGACTACATTAGTTCAAACTAATAGTTCCAGAACAACCCCAAATCAGTGTCAAGTCAGATAAGGATTGCTTTGATAGCCATTTTCAAAACTCAAGACTCGTAGCTGTAGCCTAACCATCTTGCCCTCATTAGGGGTTTTTCTGGCTACTTTAAAATGCGGCTGGGATGGGTTTTCCACAACTACAACTACGCTAATAGATTGGGATTTATGCATTGTTATCGGTGATAATGATGTGAAGTATATGTCATTCACAGAAAATAAACAGTGATATAACAAAATACCGTCCCGGAGGGCTTGAGGAAACAGGAACCCATTACTCCTCATACATGATCAAGTGTAGTTCCGGACATCAAAAAGCAAGATCCGAAAAAGAAAAATCGGCAGCAATTAAAATCGCGGGGCGATCAGAAAACTTTGAAGACATTTTCTGTGAACATCACAAGTCAGTTTTTTGAATCATCATCTCGCCCCCCGGAACTTCCACTTCAAGATAGTATTTTACATTAAATCCTGTAAAAACAAACCCCACCCTAATCCACCTATATATTCAATAAACCATAACCCTAGCCTAATCTAAAGCACACTGAATTAAATGTTACTGTAAGCAAGGGAAACTGTCATAGCCCATTTGGGGAAGAAAATACTAAAATTTCTGGTTCTTTGCCCCAATATCGGAAAGAAAACTCACATTGTGTGAATAAGAAGGGCCATGGCTGAATAGCCTTCCACGGCCATGGGTATCGGTAGTATCCACAAGGTTTAATATCGCACCATCGTAACCTTATCCCAGAGATTTTCCCTGGTAGCAATGACTACATCTACCAGGGGGCTAAGTAGTGCTTGTGAATCCGTCGTAAAAACAAAACCCCATATAAATACCACAAACAGAAGAGCAATCTCCAGACAGACACCAAAAAACAGAACAACATAAAAATACCAGAAACAAGAGCAATCTCCAGACAGAAACCATAGCCCTGAATGAAATAAATGAACCTTCAAAGATAAATTGAGTGGCAATGGCTTTAGAGATAGAGACAGAGTGGTCCGCTCTGTAACGGATTTGGAACGGTTGACACGCTTGCGGGATTTAGCGAAGCTGCGGATGGCTCGAAACATAACATTAGGGTTAGTGGATAGCATCCACCTTTTGTAACTCACAATAACCAATATTAAAAAAAATCCCACTTTCCAAAGATCTTGATCCTTCTTCGCCCGTTTTATAATCCCCTCGAGTACGCCCTTCAATTAATCTTGACCTTTCTTCACCTGTTTTATAATCTCTAGATTACACCCTTCACTCTAATATGATATTCATTTTATTGGATATATGATTATTTTTAACCATGATCAAATTTGTAATTATTCATATTAGTGTTAAAATTATATGCCAGAATTATTTATCGATTGAAGTTTAAATGGATCACATGTATATTTTGGATGGATCCAATGTGGTTTATTGTCGAGATAGAAAGATTAAGAGAATCTAATCTAACAAGGTGTATAAAGTGTATAAATAGGGAGGAGACTAGAGAACTATTGACTTTTGGACTTTTCATTTAGTTTTTTAGACTCCTCTATATTTATACACTTTGTTGGATCATATTCTCTTCATCTTTATGTCATGATGATGAACCACATTCGTTGGTTCGTAATGCATTGACCTCAAAATATGCATTTGATTGATCTCGAAAAGCTAGTTTTCTAAACATTATGAATCATAGAAACTTAAGTTCAGAGTCTTTAAATAGGCTTCATCGTAACAAATACCATAGGGTATGCAATACCATGAGCTTGTAAAGCACCATTGATAAACTCAAACTAATTAACAAGGTTGTAAATAGGGTATAAATTTTACATAACTCATTTTGAACAGAAATAGAGCTGAGATAAATAGTACTCAAATCCCCAACCAAATCTTTTTATTTGGAAAAGGAAAATTTATTGAAATATTATGCCTTTAAATAGACTACAATAAAAAAAATACCATGAACAAAACCTTGAATTTGTTTATATGATATAACAATATCTTTATAACACTGAATTGGAAAAAAACCATTTACACTATGAAAAAAATTATAACAAAAAATATGATATTTTAAAAAATAAAAATAAATAAATAAATAATATTTATTTTTAATAATAAAATTTAATATTAAATAAATAAATTTTAATAATAATATGGTATTGGAGACGAGATGGCCTTTGCCGAGGGTTTCTCATGCACAGGAAACGAAACCACAGTCACAGCGGATTTTGGCGATGGCGCTTCAGGGCTGGCCACAGCCATATCCCTCCACTGGTCCAGCCTCAAGAGCGTGCGCTCTGATGGTCACCGATCTGTCGGCACAGGATTGACTATGCGACCTAAAGCCTGGAAAACATCTGAAGCCCCTGACATAGCAGATAATCCATGCCCAAATCATCATCTGCTTGAAGGGCCAAATGTACCAAAGGCGGATCTGGAAGAGAAGCTCGCCAAGCGGCATGAGATCGGAAATCTGCACACAAAAATGGCTTTCGAGCCTAGAATCCTCCTCGGAGGCGGACAATGGTTAGGGGTTGGCTTCACTGTTCATGCTAACATCGTCCATCTCTTCACGACTGTTGCATGCAAGGACGGGGGTCTGAAGGATGCAGATTCGATCTATCACAAAATCGTCTGGCCTAATCTCAGTAGATCTAGGACGGATCTACCCGATCTAAGCCTTAATCTCTGCAGATCTAGGTCGGATCAAACTGCCCAAGTCACCAGGCGGCAGATCAGAGGTTATATGCATCGGCTCGACAGAGGATTCGCAGATCGTGTCGTGCAAAAGGGAGACCGCCCCAACAGGAGACATGATATGGGAAGCTGCTCATCAGATCAGGCCAAATATTGCAGATACGGGGTGGACCTATCTGATCTGTCCAGATCCAGGCAGAAGATAGGTGGAAATCCGTCAGATCTAGAAATCAAATCCGTGAAATTGGATTTGGCCAAGGAAGACTCAGCGGATTCAAAGCAAATCTTTATCAGATCAACAGAAGGCAGACACGTTTGTATGCAGATCTAGGAACGGATGAGTGTACTGGAGGTTAAAAAAAAGATTCAGGACAAATTGGGAATTCCAGCTGCATTACAAAATTTATTATTTTCAGGGTTTTGCTTACAGGACCAACACACACTCCAGCACTATAGGGTCGCAAAGGACTCAACCATCATCCTCAATCTGCGGCTGCGAGGTGGATCCAAGGGAGCCTCCTCAAAACCTACAGGTACCTACCGCGATGCAGCCAAAGGGAAAGAACCTCCAAAGGGGAAAGAACCTTCAGCCGCCAATGAACCTCCAGCGCAGTATATCGTGGATCAATCGCTAGAGAGTCCCTCTATCTCCCTGGATCTTCCAGAGGTAAATTTCATTTTCTCAGATTTACAAAAAAATGCTGTTATCTGTAGATTCAACGGCTTTTGGCCTAGAACTGACGCACTATACCAATGGATCCACACGGTTTGGACAAAAAGCTGCCAAATAAAACTATGCTCTAAGGGCTTCTTCATAGTAACCTTCCTCTTAGAAGAAGAAAAGGAAAAAATCCTCAATCAGGGGCCATGGTTCTGGGGTAGTGCTGGACTTTTTGTAACCCCATGGTTCCCGGAGTTTGATGCCAACACTATGGTGGTATCAAGGATGCCAGTATGGATCAGGCTACATAATCTTCCGATACATTTTTGGCACTTTAAGGCTTTAACAGTTATTGGGAATACTCTTGGGAAATTGTTAAAGATTGATACGGAGAGACATATAAAGGGAATCTTCACCTTTGCTAGAATTTGTGTTGAGGTAGATCTCAGCCAAGGACTGCCTGAAAACATCATTCTGAACTTCAACAACTCACAGTGGAAACAATCCTTGGACTATGAGAATACAACATTTAGATGCAGGGGATGTCAACAAACAGGCCACTTGTACAATGCATGCAAAAGACCCAACAAGAGCAAGCCACAACAAAGGAAATCCAAAGGATGGCAAAATGTAGATGAGGTCATAAAGAAGAGAGTCCCGGACAAGAAAGTCCCTCCGATATCAGAAGATGAAGAATCAGAAGTAGAAGAGGATGATATCATCATAGAGGAAGCTGAAGAAGGGAATCAGAAGGAAAACATATCAGACAACAAGGCTCCACAGTTTCAGCCAAAACAGGCAGAGAAGACAAACGAAGACCAGAACATGGGAGGGACAAAGCGGCACCACCAATCAGACACATCAGACTCAGACAAGGAAACATGCACGCAGAAAGCTGAAACACAGTTAGTCATAGCCACGATCGAGCCCAACCAAGGCGAGTGGCGCAAGGTCGAAAAGAAAAAAGGAAGAAAAACTTGAAACTTACATATGTAGTTTCAGTTTTTCTTGCTTTTCTTTTCTTTCCTTCTCTCTCTCTCTATTTTCTTATCTTCATTCTTTGCACGTTAGTCATATAACGTTTGCGTCAGGTGTTGTGGCACTGGAGCCCTTTGCAGCTTATGGAATGCATCATGCATCTGCAATTGTAACTTTTCATTTCTTAATAAAAGGTTACAGATTTTTCCACGGGAAAAAAAAATAAAAATAAAAATTAATAATAAAATTGCAATATTAAATAAATAAGATTTTTAATAGGAAAAGAAGGAAATGGAAAACGAGATAAGCATAACCCCTTGGTTTTTTACCTATTCTTGTTAGACATGGACTACTTTGAAAGATTTAGTGTGATCATTTTTCAAACTATACGCATGTCTTAATTAAAATGGTTATATTGTTTATAGTTGGTTTAGAATGATGTAAAATTTATTTTTATTTTCTATTATGTATGGATGTATTTTTTTTATTAGCTAGTTGTTTTTAGTGGGATTTTTTGAAAAAAAAATTGGTGGGTTTTTCCGATTTAATTTCTTTAAAATTTTGTAAAAATATATTGAAATCGCAAGTTCAATTGGTAACTAGTGCTGTAAGAGTTTTTCAGAGTACTAAATCCATATATAATTAAAAAACCAATTTAAATAACACAAATTAAAATTTCACCTTAAATTTTTCTACTAAATTCCAACACTAAAAAAAATCTAAAAAATCACAATAAAAACAACTCTTTTTACTAATGCCAGAGCTAGCTGGATGGTATCAAATGGTGGAGTGAACATATCACATCTTGGCGTACCATGTTCGTTTTGGTCTGCTGGTTCCTGTGGAAATGGAGGAACGAATCAATCATCAAGAATTCTAGGAGGCCTCTGAAATCCATTTTGTTTCGTATCATGGCCAATCATGACCCCTCGGGCTGAATCGGACCTGGGTCCTTTTTTCATGTGTCTACTTTCAGATGTTTTGATTATATGTTTATGTACAATTTTTTTGAGGAGGACATGTTTTTTCTCCAAATCTCTCCAGTTTTGTTATGGCTCTGTGTTATGCACAGATTTGTCTATCTGTTTAACATAGAGCTGTCAGGCTTCCCTTTATTTGGGTCATCAAGCTATTTTTTGTGGTTCTTTTGGATTTCTCATTATATGGATCTTTCTATGTAACTCAGACCTTTATATTATCTTAATATAAGCCATTATGTTTTTCTTCTGAAAAAAATGTGTGTAACCCATTCAGATAAGTATTTCAATAGCCATATGGAACCCATTCGGATAAGTATTTCAACGCTATTCTACTATCAGATACATTCTAAGGTTACGCGCCTATATTTAATCTTACGCGCCTATATCTATACATAGCTTATACATTAAAACCAAAAAAAAAAAAATCTAAAATGAATAAGCTTAAAATATTTCTAAAATGAATAAGCTTAAAGATGTGTTTATTTTTCAAGTATAAAGCTAGTTTAGGGAGCGATGTGATAGATACGTATGGATTTTATTGTTCGAGATGATATTTTTTTAAAGATTTTTTATTGATTTAAAAAAGATAATAGTTTCAAATCCCATATGGTATTAGTCTAAAAATAAATATTAAATATATATTAGTTTGTCAATATAGAGTGTAATGAGGTGTTGGATGCACTATGATCTGTGTATACAAAAAGTTTTAGAGTGATTATAAATTAGATTATTCAAATTTGTATATTAAGGTTTTGTAAAATTAGCTAACTAAATAAATATAAAAATAAATTTTATTATAAAATTATGTTGAAGTGGAGATGTTCACATTAACAGGGTTGATGTGTTTTTGGTTACAATTATCTAAATTTAGAGTAGAAGTTAATTGGCCTTTAATCCATTTGAGATGAGTTCTTATTTCTTTTTGGTGGAGCACCACTTTATCCAATGTCAATAGAATCTCCTCTTTAGCTCCATTCCTTTTCATAATAACCCTCCAAGTAGCGTTTTCATCTTCCAGTAGAGATTGATGGTCAATAGGTATTGGTTCTATCTATCCCAAGCTATACACCCATCTTGTAATGTGCATTAAAACTTCAAAGTCAGAAAGACAACCTCGTTCAATCACCACACCGAACTTGAACAAGCTCTTCATGGATCACTTAGGAATCTATTCACAAAAGATGTGAGTGGAAGCCTTAGCTCTAGAATGAGCTTTGGAAGCTCCCAACCCTCAATAATTGATGTTGTCTCCTCCACACCTCGCCCATTGTGTAAGCATGATTCCAAACCCTAGTGGCCAAAGTAGAGTTTCACTCTTTATAATATGCCATGGACCAAAGAACAAAATAAGAATAGGGGCAGTAAGAACTCTCTGCCACTCACAATGAGTATGGCAAGGAAGAGGAAGCTCACACATAAATAGCCAAGACAGAGGAAAAAGCCACTGAGATTGCATCATTGAAGACTGATAAGAAATCAAATTTTGTCAAAGGTTGTGACATCCCCTGTAGGTTAACTTCCCTTGTAAAACCTTATCCTAGTAATTATATCGTTATAAATTAAAAATGGTTAGAAAGGCATACAAACTCCATTGCTTGAGTAGAAGATTGCTTGAGGAATTTGTTGTATTAATTATCATTCTTGGTCGATTGAGTGTGCTGACTATGCCATAAATTAATGAAAGAAGAAGGGATAGGGGCAGGTGTCCTTTGGATCCAATAACAAGCAAAGAACATGATAAAACATTAAGGTAACATGGTTTATGTTGTCCACGAGGTTGATTGTTGTGCAATCATGGAAAAGAATGGGCAGTTAGTTTGTTGGAAGGAGGAGGAGGACCTTCATATATATACACCCATTGATACATGCACATTCTCTCTCTCTTGAAGAGGGACTCGCATAGGCATACGAAGAGGGAATGAACTCCCTGGCATGGAGAAGTTGTGGAAGAGCGTAGGAAGGAAACTCCAGAAATTCTTGTAAGAAGAGATGTAGAGAGGAGCACTGGAGAGCGCATAGTTGAAGGGAAGTAAAGGGTGGTCCCTATCTCTAAGTTTTTGAACTTTGGAACAGAGCACCAGCTGAGGAACCCAAAGGGCTTGCTAGTCAATAATCGTTGAGTAGTGGTTATGCCTTATAGGGTTGATAAATCCACTAGAGACTATGTTGGCTGATAACTTCTGAGAGGTGGAGGCACACAAGGCTAGTGGGTTGATAACACTTGATGGTAGTTCCATGGAATTGAGCTAAGAACACATGTGGAAGCTCCACTAAGCTATTGTAGAATGCACTCTTATTCCTTTAGAGGTAACTCATCTGATAAAACCTCCTTATATTAACCATATTTCTCTCGCCGCATCTAAATTGATATTTCTCTGTCCAAATGCCCATAGGAGTTGGGATGACGACATACAAGTCCCACTACATAAAACAATGCATTCCATGCCTTATGTGCAATAGTTGAATAGCTGGTTGTTGAAGGCGGTGTGGCCTTGAGACACCCTACTTCAGTTGATGACTTTAGTTTAATCCCCTCAGTGGATGATGGTTGTATATAAGTGAAGTGGTTATTTTATCTTTGGGCGCTAGTGGGTGGAGGTGAGGCAGCCTTGATACACCAATTTTGGCTTATCATATAGGTTTAAAATTCCTTTGAAAGCTCTCTACCCCAAGTTTTGGAATCTGGCTCAAGGGTGACAGTTACAAGAAAGACTTGGTTACAACTTGTTTATGGTTGGGTGGAGAGTCAGAGTCCCACTATCAGTTGCCAAAACTTTTATGAGATAAATATGACCTTATGTTTATGCTTGTGATTACGATATTTTCTATGTTATTTGCATCATGATAATGACATGCTAATATTGAGGAGTGTTGGTTCTTGCAGACATCTGTTATACAAATGTTGTGCTAGCTACAAGCTTGTAATGATGTTAATTTAATGCTCAAATGTGTGGTTTACACTTGTGAATTGAATCAGGAATGAGATTTCTGTCTACCTATAAGAATTTTGGGCATTGTATGGTTTCATGTATGCCTTCATGAGTTTGTTATATGTTCCATTATATGTTTAATAATAGCCCAAGAGACTAGTGGATCTCTAAAATAATATGGGGTTGATTTATGTTTATTGTTATCATCCTAAAAGGCCAGTAAACCTCAAAGATGTTATGAGCTTGCAATTTGTCTAATGGGCCTTAGTGATTATGAATGGGAAAATCCTTGTTCTATTTATCGTATTACTTACAGAATGGGCCATTAAACCTTATCCATTATTTCAAGCTTAGAAAGGATAGCATTCATATGTATATGGGTTACATACATGAATTTATACACATACATATGTTTTATATGCAAATACTTCCTTCACCCAATTGTGGGATCAAATCCTGTATATACCTGCAACAAATCATGATTGTGGGACGGGGAAGGCACTTGTATAAGAGTCTTGGGAAGAATCCCTTTGTACCTTGTAAATGATGTGCAAGCTATAGCATCATATTATTGCCCTATCCCTTAGCAAAAAATTTCCCTTTTTATGTCACCATTAGCTATGGTGTGTATATACCTAGATGTTCAATTTCAGCTTCAATGTAAACAAGGCGTTGCATGCAACCAAGGTTCACAGCTGCGGACCTATAGGACACGTCACCCCACCCTAGCTACTTCTTTAAACGCTAGGACAACTCAGCAGTCACATGGTCACCCTCTGTGGGATTCTATTGGATGTGCGTGTTTCGCCTCCACGTAATCCTAGAACGTCACCATCCTAGGCCATTCTTTGGAGTGTGCCCTTTATTCCTTCCAGGAATCAACCTTTCAGGATGACATAAGTGTTGTGTTTGGGTTGTGCAAGCCCATTTCCACTGGATGGTTATTCTCTCACCTTCCTGTACTCAAATGAGCCTTCATGCCATGTCCTCCCAACGTTGAATCATCCCAGCTTGTCTCCACGTTGCATGTTATTGAATCTTCTAGGAGACAAACTCCATGGAATGGGAAAGTTCCTGTCTCCATATCACTCCAAAATTTGTTTAAGGCTCGACACGCCCTTTGCAAGTCCATGTCATCCAGGTCCTTTCCATCCTGAAACGTTTGGATGATGAGCATGAATGTAATGCGCTGGATTGAAGTGTCGGGGTGAGGTGGCAATGGTGGCTTGTACCCGCACATGTTAGATAAATACATGTGTGTGCGTGTGTGCACACGCACCTGCATTTAAAGTTCTCCATTGAGCCTTATGAGCCATCGAGAATGGTTAGTTTGCGGCATGAAGTATGAGCGAGTTAGCAACTGACAGGTAACTTATGACTTGGAAGCCATGGGCTCCACGTGGGGACAACATGGGCGCCACATGGCATCCTTTAATTAGCCATGACTTCAATCAGCCATATATGTTGATTTAGGTATTGAATTGGGACATATTTTATATCACCGAAATCGCCTCGACGAGATAAATGTGATGATATCATTTGTTTTGAGTTTCAGAAGGGTAGATTAAAGCAAAAAATTTAGACCCCATTCATGTAATATGTCTATGGGAGTCACATCATCATAGTAACTGCCTCCTACTAACATTAATTTGGGTCAGGAATAGTAGGGGGTATGTTACAAAGTTTAAGGCTCGACACACCCTCTACGAGCCCGCCTCGTCCTCGTCCTCATCATATTGGTGGGTTTGGATGATGAGCATGAATGTAATACCTGGGATTGAAGTATCGGGGTGAGGTGGAAAGGGCGTCCTGTGCCTGCACATGTTTGATAAATACATGTGTGTGTATGTGTGTGTGTGTGTATTTAAAGTTCTCCATTGATCCTTATGAGGCATCGAGAAGGCTTAGTTTGTGACCTAAAGTATGAGGGAGTTGACAGCTGAAAGGTGGCTTATAACTTGGCAACGATGGGCTCCACATGGGTGCCATGTGGCATCCCAATGTCATGGCATCCTTTAATTGGCCATGACTTCAATAGGCCATATCTGTTGATCTAGGCGTCAAATTAGGACAAATTTTATATCATTGAAGTCACCTTGATTAGATGAATGCAATGGTATCATTTGTTTTGAGTTTCTGAAGGGTAATATAAAGTGAAAAACTTAGACCCCATTTTCGTAATGTGACTATAGAATTTTGTTAGTCATAGTAAGTGCCTCTCGCTAACCTTAATTTGCATGGGGAATATTGGGGGGTATGACATAAAGTGCTATCAGAGTATCCAGGTTCAACCCTTGGACTGGATGGGCTCTATCATGGGAAAAATAATAGCAAGGTTCCGTCCAAACATTAGGAATTAGTTGGTACTTTGTTACGGAGTTAACAAAGCAGGGAGGTCTTATTTTGGATTCTAGAAAATGGATAAAACAAATATTTAGGTGTTAAAAATTGGTTTGCGATTGATTGATTGCACTTATGGTTGATATGCTTACCTTGTGATTTAATTATGTAGTATGATACTAATTTGTGACCTGATCTTATTTTGATATGTGTTAATAGTCTGTTGTGGTTTTTATGTTCTAACATGATATGTTTGGTTTCAACCCATGGTGGGGCTTCACTAGGGGAGAAATACCATACCATGTGGGTTCATATTGGAGGATATATTTTGAGGAAAAAATTACAAATATATTGAGCATATAATAGGGGGTAAAGGGTTTTTATATTGGAAGGTATAAAAAATGGAGCTCAAAGTTATGAAAAAATACAAAGGGGTATAAAAAATGTTAATGAAAAAATAGATACCCACAATATCTAGTGAAAGTAGAGGTTTTTTAAATTCGGAAGGTGTATTAGGTTCGTATTGGTACAGGGTTAAATAATGTGATTTTTAGAGTTATTTTCTGATATGTAGTCAAATTAAGGGTATTGTTTAGTATTCCATGAACGCATGTGATATGTCAGAGGTTCATTGAGTGAAGCCTCATGTTTCGACCAGCCACATATTTGTAGCCTCCAGAGGGGAATCAAAGTGATAACCTTCCCTATGTATATTGAATTTTATTAATTCTAACAATGGTGTGTGTGCATGAAAGTACACGAAGATCACCAAGAACAACAAAGGATGGCACAACATAAATATTGAATACCAAGAAATGAACAACAAGATGGTAGAATACAGTTCTGACCACACACAACATGGGCAAGGATAAAGATCAGTTGACCAAGGGGGAGGGGCAGACTCTCTTGACTTAATGAATACACTAAGGAATTTGAGGGAAGAATTATGAAGTTGCAAAGCTGACAATGATAATGAAAGGCTTGTCAAAACATAAGAGAGGTAAGTAGAAGTAAATGCAGTCCTATTGTAGAGTCTTTCAGACTTACAAAGGAAAAGACAACATGAGTTGGGAGTTAGTCATAGGGATAGGTAAAGTCCCTTAGAACAAGAAGAAAGAACAAAAGGGGGAAGATCCAGAAAGAGACAGGGAATGCCAAGTGAAGATACAATGAAAGGAGATAATATGTTAGAAAGTCTAGAGAAGAGGACCAACACCCATGAGTTGCAATTTGAAGGTACTCACATAAGGCATTATTATCACCATGATGATAGAAGGAGGGAAAAATAATATGTACCATAGGAATTTAAGAAAGCTGAGCATTCTACATTTGACGGTGAGGTAAAGGAAGTAGAGGATGACGAACCACCACTGTTAGGGATAAAATATTCTTCATAATTCATAACTACTATGAGAATATGAAAGCAAGGGTGGGAACCTTTAGCTTGAAAGGAAAGGTCGATATCTGATGGGAGGATCTAAAGAATGTACAAGGAATAAGAGAAGAGGGGATATCATGGAAGAAATTGAGGAACAATTTAGGAATAAATACATGTCTAAAATATATTTTGGCAGTAAAGCAAAGGATTTCTATGACCTCAAAATGGGGTAGATATCTAAAGATGAGTATGTAACCAAATTCTGGAGCTACTTCGATATGTGCCCTACCTCAAGGAGGAAAAGGTAAAAGTCCAAAGATTTATCAGTGGGCTTCCTCGGTCCTTCAAAGAGAGGATCGAGTTTGATGAGCCATGCACCTTGGAGGACGTGCCCAGAAAACCAAAGTACTACTATGAACAATCTAGGTGTAAGCAAGAGCTTAAGAATGATATAAATGCAAAAGGTAGTTCTTGAACTCGAGGAAAAAGACAAGGAAATTCAAGACATCAACCTAGGAAGAAAGTAAGAATCTTCATCACTAATGGAGGTAAAACTCAACAAAATTTCAACACAACTTATGAAAACCACTTTTCTTTTGCTAATGAAGGGGATGGGTCTTGGAAGAAGCCCATACTATTCTAGAAATGTGAGGAGAACCATCTGCATAGAGACAGCCCCTAGATATAGAGAAATCAACCAGGATTGCATATTGTGCAAGAAGCACAGACAATGGAGGGAATAGCTCGAAACATGCCTGACACTTACGCAATTGTGGAAGATAGGCACCCTAGCCACCTAACATAAAGATTCAAGATGGCTAATTAGATATGGATTATCTATCCATTTTGTTGTTGTTGAATCAATATAATGAACTGTAAACAAATTGTGTAGTGGTTGAGTTAATTGTTGTGGTTGGTTGTAGTAGAAGAGACTGAATGAAATTGTGGAAAGGGTGCAGGTCAAGCCTTACTCTTGAAGTATTGAGGGACAACAAAACTCATGAGAATTGAGTTTCTTGTATTGTTAAATAATTTATATTTGTTCCCTCGGTTGAATTGTGTTGGAATTTATATTTTTATTGTTGGATTATGCATGGAAACACTATTTTTTGTGTGATTTTATAACTACTATCAGGAATTTCTTTCTTTTTATGGCTACCCTATTTTTCCTTGGATTTTGCCTTTCATTATTCATGCTTTCGGTGTCATGGGGGAATTGGTTGGGCATGGTAGGAAAGCCACGGGGCTCTGGTAAGAGACCCAAGGAGGCTCATTGCATAAAAAAAAAACATGAAAAAAAGGAGAAGCACTGGACTTGGGCTTTGGATCAGGAAAGACCATCGTTGCTGTATATTGGAGCATCACTCTTAGATATGAAAACAATATAGGGAGTTCTCTAAACTCCGTTTTTAATTGAAATATGATTGTCCGTGACTAATTGAATGGCGATATGACTATCAAGGAGGTCGGTTTGGTACATGGGTATAATGGACAACAGAATAGCAACCATGAGAATGGCTCAAAAGGAGGTTCTCTTTACCTTGACTCTAATTAAATATGCAAATGTAAGTTCATGATCATGTTGATATGTATGTATAAATTCCATTGTTTCTGACAGGGGCTTGTCAGGAATCATCCTTATGGAGGAATGATTTTAAATAAGAATATGATTGTATATGATCATGTTGTCTCATGTAGGTGAGAAGGAAATGCTAATGGTTATGGCATCATGTATATTAACTAATAAGCAAAATCCTTGATTGTAGGATTGGGTGTGCACTCCACTAAGCGTTGTGTCAATGCCAAAAGAGAGTTTGATGGAGTAGAGAAGCTCTAATGATAGCACAACTGAGAAACCCATGAGGCTTGATGGCTAATAATCATAGAGTAAGCTCAAATGATAGTCTAACTGAGAAACCCAAAAGGCTTGTTAGATGTGTTAAGTTCCTATACCAATAGGAGTCATAATTTTGAATGACTAAGGTGAAGCCTTGTAATATTGTACATACCTTTGCTTTCTACAAATGTTTTCCGTATTAAAAAATTAGAAAATGTAAAGAGGGTATGTCGTAAAAGAATAATCAAAGGACAAAAAGAATGAAAAAGGTCAAAAAATGAAAATATATGAACCCCAAAAGACAAAAAGAGACCATGAAAGTGTGCAAGTCAAAATGCCACTACTATTTACTTTTATGCATAATAATGATTGTGTGCAGCTTGTTACTCATGCCACAATCCATGATAGTCAAATTGTTTAAACTTGGCTATTTCATGTTTTGTATTTTATGTTTATAGTTAGAGAATAAAATCTGACCAAATAGTGTAATCTTGGCAGATCATTAGATACGTAGAGTAAATAAAAGGTACTCATTAGTTTAATCTAAGCCTAAATACACCTTAATAAAGTGCTAGCCTAAATGCACCCTAATAAAGTGAAGAAAAATGGTAGGATGAGTAAGTGGGTAAGTAGTAGTAAGGTTGCAGAAATATCATGTGATTATACTAAAGCACTTATGTCATGGGTTTAAATAAATCTTTCAAATGAGCATAAGTAGTAAACAACACAATGGTTCACAATATGGTTTATTTAACATCCCCTCATTCATTTTAACCTCTATAACACTCACTAATTTCCCTTTCATAATAAAAATATTAATACCTATAGTTCTTTAAGTCAAAGAGGCTTAGAGCATTTCTCTAACTTTTGGTGGGACCGGACCCTTGGCTTGATGACTTAAGAAGGAAAGGTGTTAAATTCCCTTGCAATTCATTCATCACCCCCACAAAACCCCTCTTCCTAAGGTTAAATTTTTTTCACCTAAGAAAACCCCATGATAAACGTATTTTATGGAAAAACCCACCAAATACACTTATCTTAAGACTAAGTGTATGGAAAGCGCATAATATTTTGTATACCTAATTACAATACCCCTTCCGCTCATTTCACCTCATATTAACTTTTTAATTAAATATATAAAATTCCTAAAAAACCCATTGGCCCGTATATGTTTAACTCCTTTATATAAAGTAATCCCACCCCTTAGTTTATTTATAAACTATATGACTACCCCATATCCCACAAAATATATTAAAACCACGCCCTCAGTCCTTAATCCTATATTAAAACGCCCCGATGAGATTAAGTTTTAATTTAATCCTATACCACTGGTGATTAGACCCATGGGCCCCTCGAAAACTTTTTGTGTAAATCATCGTGCAACTCAGTCACTCACCCACCGTTGATCGTCCCTTCCCCACATCCAACGACCCATAATCATATCAGCCACGCTCGATGACTAAACAATAGTCGCCTGATAAAGTGGTTTTCCTCCTGATCCCCAATGCTACATGTCAAACGATGTATGGAATCAGGCGATCCCTCCCAAAAACCACTTCCCTCTCAAAAGTAGTGCGATGACCCCATTAAACCACCTTCCAGTATAACTGAAAAAACTGCCCAATGTTCATCAATTAATGAACCCACCAAAATTAATGTTTTTTTATATATAAGCCCAATTACCCCTCTTTCCACTCTTTTCGTGCATTTGCTATTGAGAACTCAGAAAGTCATTACGACCCCTGCAAACAACGGATTTTCTCACAGACCTCCACCATTGCTCCATATACACTACAGACAGCCCAACTCATTCATCATTCCATACTAGAACCGTATGAACCTCTACAACCGCCATCAACCACCATTTACAGTCAATTTCGCCCAATTCCAGTTATTTAACCATGGAATACCAACTCCATTGTAAAATTCCAAGTAAATTCACCCTCATAACACTGTTAATTAAGTAAAAAATATCAAATTTACTTTAATTTTAACACTCTGAGCCATAATCATCTGCATGACTTTCGTTTACCTAAAACCCTATGAAAAATCCCAAAAACATTTGCTGAAACTACTAAGAGCATAATTCAAATCCACAAGAACTGAATTATGGCTGCCCCTATCGCCATGGACATAAGACCCATTACTACTCCCCATTTGGACCTGGACCACCTTCCCCTGGCTGACAGGGACTTTCAAATAAAAGATACCACTGCCCTAGAGCCCCTGCTCAAAGTGCATTGCCAAAGTAGGGATAGATACCTTAACCATGCTGATGAGATTGGCCTTTAAGAGTCAAATTTTCGCAAATACCAGTTCCCCCATGTTCACATCTTTCCAGAAATTCTTCATATGTGTTATGCATGCTACGTCCCCAGCCACAGAACCATAATGTCTCACGACCAGAAGGTCCTCTTCACTATCACAGCTGAGTCCATTAATGAAATGTTATAGTTCCAACCACGGCCAAACCTAACTCCACTCTCAATTGGAGACCTGTTGGACCATTATCCTAAGCTAAGCCCTGCAAAATTGGCCCAATTATTCCAAAGCTTCGTTAGAGAGGAAAAACATATCCCCAAGGACTCCCCTCCATATGTATCAGTCATTTTCTCTCCATGGGGCCAGAAAATTGTAGCCATGATATCATGTGTTCTAGGTTACACCACAAGTGAGTACATTGATGAAATTATCCTTGCTTTTATGTCCATCTATACCCCAGGACAACCTCCTGCAACCATATATGACTTTGCCACATTCATAGTTGATAGAATGCATGAGGAGATCACAAGAATGGGAAAAGAGAGGGTGTTTAAATACTCCTTTGTATTATACCATCTATTTTTGTACTATCAGTCGGATAAGTTTCCTTTCACTCTCCAAAAGCTTGACACCAAGGGCTAGCCTAGATCTGTTATCTTTTGGACCCCACTCTTCCATGAGTTTAGATCACCTTATACATACTCTAACTACATAGACTCTTTTTTCATCAAATCATGACTATACTCATTGGGAATCCTCCACCTAGGATAAGCCCAGAGATAAAGAGAGTCCTCCAGCTTTCCAAGCAAACCAAAGTGGGTGATTGGTACCTTTACCAAAACCACATAGAAATCAGAATATATGGTTGCTTGCTTGCACCATATAAGTTGCCAAGATACCTCCCCATGAGGTTGTTTGCCTTAGAGTATTACAGACAAATCATCAATGCAGTTGAAGTCAACTTCGTCAATGCCAAGAAGAAGGCCTATTTTAAAATCAAAGATCAATTAGGTCCCTTCATATGCAATTCCAGAGAGGCAGGGAAAGAGGCAGACCTAATCCTGCAAAGAATGAAATTCCAAAGGAGTTTTGTATGGAGATATGACCCTTTGGAATTCATTACCAAGAAAAGGAAAAAGGTCAAGCTAGGACCTTTCATCCACCACCCCATACTAGAAATAGAGGCATATGCAAATAAGACAGAATGGTTGGAAAACACTTTAGTAGACAGAGTCAACACAAGAGTAGATGTAGAAAATGCTCTGATTGATTTGGAAAAGCAGCTTGATGAGAGCACTTTCCTACAGGTACTAGAAGAGCAAGAAAGAGCCATGAGCACCCCTCCAATCATGCAAACTCCTCGGAATGAGGAGAAGATTCCAAAAAGAAATAGAGAGGGAGCTTCCACTTCAAGAATGGACACCTCGAATTTTCAACAGGAAACAAGCAAGAGGTAAAGGCTTAATTCAGCCTCTAAACATGAATACACAGAAAAATCAACACAAGTTACCAATACAGAGGTAGAAAGAAGTAGGTCTATTACTCCATCTGAAGTCATGCCAGAGCCTTCCACATCACAGACTTAGATGTTGAAAAGGCAACCTAGTGTGGAAGTATCTTCCTTCAGCAGGCCTATTGATAAAGACCAGGACATAAAAGATAGGTAAAAGGAAATAAAAGTGAGAAATCAGAGGCTTAAGGCCCAAACATATGCTCAGTACCTAAAGCTAACTCTCACAAATCAAACAAGACTAATGTCAGCCTTTGACATTAAAGAGGGAAAGTTGCACATGTCTTCCATTAAACCTACAACTCAGTAGCCCAAAACAACATCTGATTTCAAAAGGGCTGATTTTGAAGTGTTGGCAAGGGATATTCATCCCATAGACTAGATTGAAATGCACAAACATGTTGGAGAAATGATATACTCCACCCTAATAGGTAAATCCATAGCTGCTCATCAGCTACAAAACTCTTTGAATAACACTTCGGCACAATTTTAGTTAGAGAAGGCCTCCTCACAGGCCAAGGATACCAAGATCAAGTCCCTATAGGACTTAGTGATTGAATTGGGACACAATCCCAAGGATATAAAAGCTACAGAGCAACTTATAAAAAAAGAAAAATGATGATATTGCTGCACTTAAGAGGCAATCAAAAATACCCCAGTTGCAACATCCTCAAATCCAGAAGTCGTAGAGGGCCAAACCAAAAATGAAGAGTTGATGGACTTGGTCCTAACGCTGAATGATCAATTAAAAGAGATAGAAAAGGAGTTGGATGCCTTAATTCAATTGAGGCAAAGTGACATGGCCACAACTTCTAAATATGTCATCCCTACAGTATCCACAATAGTCCCTTCTACATTGGCAGCTTCACTGGCACCTACAGCTCCACCTGCCACAAAATTGCCAGTCACAGCAGAATCTACAACAACAGGTGCATCAGGTGAGAAAGTAGCAGAATTGGTAAAAGCCATGGAAGAGATGTCTATCCAGGCTATAGAAATGAACAGATTGAGAGAAATGTGGCAAGATTGGAAACTGAATACAAACTTGCCTAACTTAAGCAAAAGGAAGAAGCACAAAAGGCCCAAAGAATGAGTGAAAGGATCAAAGTCTTAGAGAAAGACTTAACACTGGAGAAACCCCTTGGGCAAACCAAGGAAATGTTGTGGGCCAATATTATTGATTCCGTCAAGGATATTTTCAAGTTATTTTTGAGCAGTCAGAGTTAGTAAAGATAGCTACAAAATCTATCCAAAAGGTCAAAGAAGAATTAGGAGACATGCCCGAGGATGCCAATAGACTCATCCACTTCCTCAACAGAAAAAATAGGTATGAGCTCCAAGAACTCAATATAGAAGATAGAACTGAGACTATTTTGGAAATAAGGAAGGTCCTTTCCAAAAGGAACCTTATGCTTAACTTAGAAGAAAAGTGCCACAACATGCAGGGAGCCATTGATAGGTTCATGGCTAAATTCCAAATTTCGAGGGAGAAAGGTCTGCCCAGTCCATTAGTTATCAAAGATAAAGTTATGACACAACTGGACTATGATAACAGACTCAGACAATTGGCTAAGGAACAAATAAGCACTTCATCCATAAAAGCACTGCCAACAGGCAAAGTCTTATACAACACATTTGAGAACTTGTTTTTCCTTGAGCATGAGATAAAACACTTGTTCCTCACCAAGCCCAGTTTTTCCAAGTATACTGAAGCTGACGAGATATATAGGAGGATGATGAATGTAAATTACCTAATGCAGAATGGTAGGAGACAATGACTGATTTACTGTGATTAAATTACAATGAAAATTTACTACACAGTAAATATGAGAGTAGCCAGGTAAACAGATGAAAACAGGGCAGCATAGTCAAAGAGTATCAGGGTCAAAGAGTATCAGGTGAAAGATCGAAATTGAAGAAGATTCCAGTGTGAAATACCACAACTACAAGCCAGCATAAAGGGCTACAAATTCAACCATAAAGGCTAGCAGTACCAAATAAAAAGGGACAACATGAAACAGTTCATTAGCTATCTCTATCTTCTTACAAGAAGATATTTGTATTTCCTAGAATAAATCTCAAGTTTGTTTTGAGATATTTTGTAATAGTTTTTGTATGAATACTTTACCATTCGAAGTATGTAGGGGTGGATTCTTAGACATTTCTATAGACTTTCTTGATCAAAGATTGTAAGCTATTATATCATTGTTTGGACTAGTAAGCTAGGTTAATGAATAAATCCAAGACATTTCATAGGATTCATGTGTAGTGCGAAGTACAGACAAGTATTTTCTCATGTGTTGTTATCTTTCTTTGATTTTTTTTCATAATCTTTAATGTATCTAAAATCTAAATTCTATAATATGGAATGATATCTTAGAATTTTCTTCATTGCACTCTGTTTTAACTATTATGCATTTTAATTTTTTCTGCTAATTATCTAAGTTAAGGAATTCTTAATTGCTCCTTAGTCTAGGTAGTTTCCCTCTGATTTATAGTAAAGGATTCTTAATTGCCCTTTGCTCATGATTAACCTATGTTCCTCATTTTAATCCCGGTTTGAGGATTCTTAAGTGCTCTCTCACCCTGGTTAAGATCATTTCACCCATCCGACCTAAAGACCTGTACTTCACTCTGCTAGCTTGCCCTTTGAACACTCCCTTTAATGAGTTAATCCCAGTTATGTTGCCCTTCTTTGACTCCATAGCCCAATGGTCCAGAGACTTCATTCTATCCATATATTTTAAGGATTCCACCATCCAACCTTCAATACAAATCAAAACCCCCCAAACTTTAAGAACTAGCCTAAAATGCCAGCAAACAAAGCTAAATCATATAGAGAGAGCCCTCTCTAAGTCATAGGTTGGCTAGAGCATATACTTAAAAGATTGGTTTGTGGTTAGCTCGATCTTTTCCTTCTTCTGATAACTTCTAGGGAAAAATTTTGAGTGATAACATGATAATAATCATTGAGCAGTGGTTATGCCTTATGAGATGATAAATCCACTGGAGACTATGTTGGTTGCCAACTTCTGGGAGGTTAAGGCACCCAAGACTAGTGGGTTGATAACACCTGGTGGTTGTTCCATTTGGTTGGGCTGAGTTGGTAGTTCCAATGAGGAGTTGCTAGAGAGTGCACTCTTATTCCTTTAGGAGTAATGAAATTAATGAAATTTCCTTACTATTAACTATATCACTCTCTCTAAGGCTAAACTAAGAATCTCTATGCTCTACATGAACATATGTGTTGATTTGTAGCCATTGTGGTGTAACAATGAGGATTTTTTGAGAACACCTGATAAATGGGATTGTTAATAGCTTAATTATGGCCATTGTGGTATGACAACGAGGAGTTGTTGAGAACACTTGATAAATGGGATTTGTTAAAGACATGTGTGTGAATGGCTAAGAAACCATTCAAAGGAAAAGAGAAGAGGTATAAATTTAAAATTGTGCAATTTATTTATGATGAATCTCATGAGAGATGGCATGCCATGTCACAAGAAGCCATGGGAATTTGTCAGTTTGGGTCAGTGAAGCTAACTGAAAAGAGGATTGCAACAACTTGAAGGTACCAAATTGCACAACAAACACACCTAGAAGACTGCAAAGGAGCGATAAAAATTGGTTGATCCAAGGATAATTTTCATGTTTATTAGTTGTTGGGAAAGAAAATGTATATGTCAGCTGCAATTGTATTTGAGATACAAACATAAAGCTCCAAATCAATTATGCTTAGTTTAAGACATGCTTTTATTTTATGTTTGCTCAGGACAGTGTTCCTCTAAGGGGGTGGGGATTGTGACATCCCTTGTAGGTTAACTTCCCTTGTAAAACCTTCTCCTTGTAATTATATAAATTAAAAATTAAAAATGACTAAAAAAGGGACAAAAATTCCATTGCTTGAGGTAGGAGATTGTATGAGAGAATTGTTTTTTATTTATTAGTCTTGGTTGGTTGAGTGGCTTGATTATGCCATAAATTAACTGAAAGAAGAAGGGGTAGGGGCAAGTGTCCATTGGCTCTAATAAAAAGAAAATAATATTACAAAACATTAAAGAAGCATGGGATGCATTATCCACAAGGTTGACTCTTATGCAATTGTGGAAAAAATGGGTAGTTACTTTGTTGGAAGGAGGAGGAGGACCTTTAGATTTTTACACCCATTGATACATGCACATTATCTCTCTCAAAGAGGGACTCACATAGGCATACGAAGAGGGAATGAAAATCTTTACACAAAGATGTTGTGGAAGAGCACGAGAAAGAAACATCAAGAAATTCTTGTGAGAACAGATGCAGAGAGGACCAATGGAGAGCACATAGTTGAAGGGAAGAAAGAAGTGATCCTTATCTATAAATTTTTGGACTATGGAATGGAACACTAACTGACGAGTGCAAAGTGCTTGCTGGCTAATAATCGTTAAGTGGTGGTTGTGCCTTATAGAACTGATAAATCCATTAGAGGCTTTGTTGGTTGATAACTTCTAAGAGGTGGAGGCACACATGGCTAGTTGGATGATAACACTTGGTGGTAGTTCCATGGGATTGAGCTGAGAACATAGGTGGAATTTCTGCTAAGTTATTGGAGAATGCATTGTTATTCCTTCAGAGGCAACTCAGTTGATAAAACCTCCTTATCATTAACCATATTTCTCTCTATGCATATGAATTGTGATTTATTTGTGTCAAAATCTCTAGAGGAGTTGGGATGTCAACTTACAAGTCTCAGCACATAAAATAATGAATTCCTTGCCTTGTTTGAAATTGTTGAATAATTGGTGTTTAAAGGTGTTGTGTCCTTGAGACACCCTGTTTCAGTTAATGACTTCAGTTTAATCCATTGAGTGGATGATGGTTTTATACAAGTGAAGTGGTTATTTGAACTTTGATGGTTGGTGGGTGGAGGTGATGCAACCTCGAGACACCCTGTTTCAACAGATCATATAGGTTTAAAATCCCTCTGAAAGAACTCTACATCAAGCTTTGGAATCTGGCTCAGGGGTGATAGTTGCAAGAATGATTTGGTTGTGACGTATCCATGGCTGGGTGGAGATTTGGAATCCCACTCTCAATTGCCATAACTTTTATAAGATAAGTATAACCCTATGTTTATACATGTGATTACTATATTGTCTCTATTATTTACATCATGATAATGACATGCTAGTATTGAGGAGTGTTGGTTCTTAAACACATCAATTATACAATGTTGTGTTGGCTACTATCCTATAATGATGTTAATTTAATGCTCAAATGTGTGGTTTATACATGAGAATTGAATCGAGAATGAGATTTCATGTCTACCTGTGGAATGTTGATTTCCTATAAGAATTTTGGGAATTGTATGGTTTCCTGCTTGCCATCATGAGTTTATTATATGTTTAATAGTAGCCCAAGAGACTAGTGGATATCTGAGATAATATGGGCTTGATTTATGTTTATTATTATCAGCCTAAGAGGTTTGCTATCCAACTAATGGGAGTATTACAACTCCAACCATATAATGCCTCAAACAGACTCATCCATGGTGAATCCCGTTAACCATTGTTGTAAGAAAACTCAACCAATGGAAGGTACTCCTCCCATCTCCTATGCTGGTGCATGACATACATCCTTAGCATATCCTCCAGAATCCTGTTGACCCTCTCCATCTGTCCATCTGTTTGAGGATGATAAGTTGTATTGAAGGCAAACTTTGTCCCCAAACCTGCAAACATCTCCTTCCAAAACTTGGAAGTGAACTTGTCATACTTGTTCAACATAATCTTCTTCAGAACACCATGCAACCTCACTATCTCCCTGAAGAAGACCTGTGCCACCTCACTCGCTGAATAAGTAGTCTTCACTCGAATGAAGTGAGTTACCTTGCTCAACCTATCGGTCACAACCATGATAGAATCATGTTTCCTCAATGCCCTCAAAAGACCTCTAATGAAATCCATGGAAATGACCTCCCATTTCCATTTTGGAATTGGAATAGGTTGAAGCAACCCACCTAGATGCTTACACTCTACTTTCACCTGCTTACAGTCCAAAAATCTAGCCACAAACTCTACCACTTCCTTCTTAAGATTTGGCCAATAGTAGATTTTCTTCATTACTATCAATGTCTTCTGATATCCTGGGTGACCTAAATATGGATTGACATGAAACTCCCTCAAGATAAGACTCTTGATGCCACTGTCATTCGACACATGAATCATGTCTCTGAATCTCACCAAACCATCTACCGTGAGATGATAGTCCACATCTTGATCACATGTACCCTACTATAACATGTGCCTAAGCTCCCTATACTATCATCCTGTTGTCCTGCCTGTAAGGTCTGATCCTGTAAATCCATCCCATAAGGACTCATAGTTGCTATATGATTCACCTGCACTCTTCTACTAAGAGAATCTACAAACCTATTCTCTTTACCCTTAATATACCTTATCTCGAAATCAAACTCAGTGATCGTGGCCAACTATATAGATTTCATGATATTCAGATTTTTTTGGTCAAACATATATCTCAACCCACTATGATTACTCATAAATACAAGCCTCTTTCCAAGTAGATAATGCCTCCACATCTTCAAGGCATGAATAATAGCTTCCAACTCAAGATCATGACTCACATAGTTATGCTCATGCTCATTTAGTTTCTTGGACTCATAACACACCACCTGTTCCTCCTACATAAAGACTCCATCGAGTCCTCTCTTGTAGGCATATGCACACACCACAAACTCTTTATCTGGGTCTACAATCTTAAGAACTAGAGCATTTGTCAACAAATACTTCAACTGCTCAAAACTGGCTACGCATTCCTCTGTCCATTCAAATTTCTTACCTTACCTATGCAATGATGTGATAGGATATGTGATCTATGAGAATTTCCTGATGAACCTCCTATAGTAACCTACTAACCCCATAAATGATCCAACCTCGTCCACATTTTTAGGAGTTGCCCACTCCATGATAACCCTTATCTTTTTGGATCCATTATGATGCCTTCCTTGGAAACAACATTTCCCAAGTAATGTACCTCTATTTGAAAGAAGCTGCACTGCTAAGCTTACAACTAATGCTTTCTTAGCAATCTCAACACTGTTACTAAGTGTTCTTCATGCTCTTCCTCATTCTTAGAATATATCAATGTATCATCAATGAATACAATCACAAACTTGTCTAGATAAGGATGCAATACACCATTCATCAAGCACATAAAAGTAATTGGCGCATTATTCAAACCAAAAGGAACCACAACATACTCATAATGCCCATACCTGGTCTTGAAAGCAATCTTGTAGATGTCCTCTTCTTTGATGCGCACCTAATGATATCCTGATCTCAGATCAATCTCCGAGAATACTGTTTCTCGCTTCAACTAATCAAACAATTAATCGATCCTTGAAAATGGGTACCTGTTCTTAATCATCACCATATTTAGCTACCTGTAATCAATGCACAACTTGAGAGTAACATCCTTCTTCTTTACAAACAATACTGGTGCACCCCAAGGCGATACACTTGGCCTAATATATCCCTTATCAAACATTTCCTTCAACTGCAACTTCAACTCTACTAACTTTGGTGTGCTCATCTAGTAAGGTGCCTTTGATGTTGGTGTTTCCCCTGGTACCAACTCAATAGAAAATTTCACTTCATTGTGAGGAGGCAACTCTGGAATCTATGCAGAAACACATCCTGACACTGCTGCAACACAGGGTACCTCTTGAATATTTATGCATCCTCAACATCCTTACCCTTATCACTAGAAATATGAACTATAAACATTACACACCCCTTCCTACAACTATGCTTAGCCTGTTGTTATAGCTGCTACAACCATCCTCCAAAAATTTGTCTTAGCTTCGTTTTAGAGCCTCCCTACCAACCATCCTCAACAAAATGTCTTGCCTTGTCAAGTACACAAGCTTCAGTGGTTTTCTAGCAGCGTGACAACCTGTGCATGATAGCTTGTTGCATCCCCCTCACAGGTTGCTTCTCCAAACTTGGTTTGGCTACAGGCTGAGCAGCTCCCTCAAGAAATTGTGCAATTCTGAAGGGGAACTAGCCTTCTCTCCAAAAATTGTGCAATCCTATCTGGCAGCCTTCTAGGCTTTAGAATTGCACAATTCTTCCTGTCAACCTTCACTGGAAAAACTACACAATCTATCCCAACAGGACTACTCAGCCTAGAAATTGCGCAATTCCAGGTAGCAGTCAGCTGCTCAACCCAAAAATTGCACAATCCTTCTGGGCAGCCAGTGCATCTCACTCTAGAAATGCACAAATTTTTCCCTCAATCAAGCAGGTTGTTGCATGTGCCATTGGGTTGACCGGTTCCACCCGGGGCTGAGAAAACTTGACTTGCATGCATGGGCTGCCTTTTCCTAAAATAACAAAAATCAACATGCAAAAAGCATCCCTAGATTTTAGGGAGCTATTTTTAGCAGTTGTAGGTTACATGCAAAGATCGTTTTAGAATCTTTCCTCCAAGTGTCACTTTTTCCTAGATTTGTGACATGCACGTCTGAGCATCAAACTTATTTATTCGATGCTTTAGAGCTCACTATTCACATCGATCTTAGAGCTCTGACATCCTGCAACACATCCAGGAGTCTTTGACACATCCAACTTAGCTATTTATGAGTAAGTCCTATTAACTTGTCTTTTGCAGCATTTCTATCGCATTTTGTGTTTTGGCTTGTGTGAGTGTTGTTTGCTTGATTTCTGTGAATGCTTGCTATCGTTTGCATGCATATTATCTTGTACTAGTAGCGTTTCAGTTTTCCTTAGCATCTCACTGCTGTCGCATGCATGACACTATTTTGCACGAAAAATCGCCGATTTGGTGACTCGCTTCACCCACATGCATGTTGTTCCATTTTCTGAATCTCCCATTCATTGTTTACATGCACGATCATTCACTCCTACTTACACTCAGTATTACCATGCATTCACCTTCACATTTGCTTTTAGTTTCCCGTTGGCAGTTCTGGGAAACCTTGGCCCAGACTCCGCCTCACCAAGACAACATTACATAATTGTGAGAGGGAAGGCTCTGCCTTCCTCTAAGAAAATGTGAATTTCTGCCCAGTGACTGTCCTCCAGTATTGCATTGTGATATTCTGAGAGGCAGTGACTGCTTGGCCCAGAAAGTGCAACTGGAGCAGTAGTTGAGTGAGTGTCTACAAGTTTTCCAATCTATGAAGACACCAAGTTGATTGTAGACAAGGACATCAAGATGAAATGGCAAGAGGTCAATGATGCATTCACAGGCACATTTGGGGAAGATCTCAAATACCACTAGGTTTATGTGAACATCCACAAGTCCAACTTGTACTGGATTGCATGCAGGTATCTTGTGCTCCCATGCATGGACATGATACATTGGGTCATCTTGCACATTGATCCTGAGACGATGACATTGGGCAGTGTCAGCGAGATGAAGATTGCTACCTTCAAGGCACAGGATTATGAATAGATGTATCATATGTCAAAGCCAGTTATCACCATGGAGACACTCTTCAGCATACACAACAATAATTCCAACTCCAGAGATATCTTAAAGAACTGGGTGAAGGATCTGACCAAATTCAGGATGACACCCAACTAGGTCTACAAGATGAAGATACTGCGGAAGGCGTATCAATACTTGGTCATCTTTGCATGTCGCTTGTATGGCCAAGAGAGCACGAAAACCTTCTCGCAAATTTGGGTGATCACGTTGGACCAACTAGCCAGAGAAGGCAAAGCATGCAATTGTTCGACATGTTAGCTCACCAGCTGAAGGAATAGGTAACAAGAGATCGACAACCACCCAAAGGTATCCAAGAAGAAATCTACATGTCCACATACATCTTGGATGCAATCTATGCCCGTCAGGAGTTCCCAGGCTTGAAGTGGGCATGGACATTAGCGGAGACCTCTGTGAACACTTATTGTAAGATGTTGTCCTAATGCAACTTCAAAGGAGTTATCACACAACTGTCTGATCATTTTTCACCCCGATGTACAAGATGATATTTGAACAGGATCCACCCTGCATGTGAAAGATAGCAATGGAGGCACTGATTGATATAGTAGATTGGTATGCCTCACTGTCTGGCACCTTCATACTGATGTACAGTGCGGAGAAGCCTTCGCATGTTCTACCGCAGTTTTCCTTGGACAAACTCGTCATGCAGGAAGTATCATATCGCATCTCGACAGGATTATCAGCTAGGCTGCATTAGAAGAAGAAGGCACCTTGGCCCGCTCTTCCATTGCAGATCAAGTCATACGAGATATAAAATTTCAAGCATGCAAATGTCGAAGCAAAGGAGATGAAGAAATATCCATTCGACACCCAAAGTTACAATCTGTATGACCCGCATTATCTTGCGAAAGACCACTGCACGAGAGTATAGTTTACTTGGATCCACGGGGCATGTCATTGGGCGGAGGAAGACCCATGGAGATATTGTCATAGCTTCTCCAGACCCAATGAACTAGTCAGCCTCATTGTGGAATGGTTAGCGAAGCAGCATCCCAGAGAGCACTAGCTGAAGCAACAACGAAGGTAAACATGTAGAAAATTTGATGGTAGGCTAAACCGATAATGCAATATAAATCAAAGTAGAATACTATAACCTACTTCTACTATCAATTTGGGGAAGCTTAAAGATAGAGCTGACCAATATAGCTAGAAGAAGAAGAATCAATTGCACAATACACATGAAAATACTTTTGGGGAAAGCCTCAACTAAAAACCCCACACTATTGTATTATCATACATGGTAAATACATAGGAATTATACAAAGCCTTAGCTCTCACAACTAACCAGCTCTCAGTACAATCCTCACAGATGCTCATAGGAAATCTTGGCTTCTCTCCAGCCTTCCTCTCTGCCCTACAATCTCCTATTTCCTTGCACTATTCCTTGTGGATGATTCTCTCTTACCAAGTGGAAAACCCATCCTCCAAAACTACGCAATCCTCAAGGATAAATCCTTGACTGCATGCATGAGTTTTCTCCATGAGAAAACACATGCAACTGATAGTACATTGTCCTTGACTTTAATCTCAATTGGGTCTTTCTCAGAATAGACATGCATGAGTTTCCGATGAGGGAATCTTCAGTTAACTCGAGTAGCACTAGTTGAGTGCATTAATGCATCAACTGACAGTTAACTCACTATTAGTTCCTTAAACAGTTTCGTACTAATTTAACTAGACTTAACTCAGTAAACTGAGTTAACTAATTACAACTCAAATATAACTCAATCTTATCTCCTTAATTTAAGGGATAACTCTTGTATGACTTCAGAAAGACTTCTAACTTGAATTTCTCCAACTAATTAATTTAAAATAAATTAATTAATTAGTTCCAAGTAGCTGTTAAGACTAAGTTCGATTTTAATTCACAATTTAATTCAAGGACAAATTAAATTGGAATATTCTTGTTGTCATATTTCAACAAAACATACCAGTGTGCGACAAGGGCAAGAGGAAGATTGTTGACAACATGGGGGAGGAACAAAGCTGCAAGTTTCGAGCAAACCCACTTGTGCATAAAGTAGCTTTAGCAATAGAGGCGAAGAGGAAACAATGCGATAAGAGGAACGCACAAAGGTAGAGAGAAAAACAGAGAATGGAGGAAACAAAGAAGGAGTTGCATGAGTTTAAGGAGAAAATTCGGAAGGAATAGGAGTTGCACAGACAGGAGAAGGAAGCGCAACATGAATAGGTACAACAATGGGCGCAACATGTACAAACATATGAAACTACACCCATACAGGTAGTCAACTCATCTGAGTAGATGGCATCAGACAGATAGGGTGAGCCATCGTAGGAACAAGACTTTTCTCAAGAGATTGAACAAGCACTCGAGTAGATGGATACAAACACGGAGAAACATGAGTTAGAGCAAGACATCTACCTCATGCCTCACCATCAAGAGGTTGATCCACAAGCTTCACCAGATCCAGAAGCAGAGCAAGTCCCAAGCGATCAAAGAGACATTGAGATCATTGGATACAATCTGGAGGAGTAAATGCACAACATCTCATTCGATGAGTCCCAACATAGAGTTGTGCAATCTCGCAGAGTGTCGACTTTGGATGTTCACACATCTCCTATGCAGTTTAAGGAACGAGTGATTGTGTTTGACGTACACAGACATCCAACAACATTGGCTGATGCTACCACAACATATGTTGAAGCCACTAGCTCGAGTGTTAGCATCTTGATAGCTGAGAATGAGTGAATGGCTAAGGAGTTATGGATGACCAAGCAGGGAGGAGAATTGGTTACAACATCCACCCAAGCAAAGTTGAAGAAGGAAATACTAGATGGAGTATTGTCACTTGACACAGTCATGCAGGTGTTGTATTCCAAGTTTGCTACTGTGTGTAAGGTAGTTGTCCATCTTAATGATTGGCAACAACAATGTGCTAGGAGAGCACACATCTTGTCAAACGTGCATGCTGCTATTGATTACATGCAAAAATGGACAATGAGATACAAAAGAGTCCCACTGCACTTGCCTAAGATGATGAAGCCCAGAGTGGTCAAGCTGAAGGCCCGCATCTAGAGTCAAATCCAGAACTATGAAGATCTCCCGCAGCTCATCACTAGTTTACAAGCTTCCCATGCACAGGTATTTAGGAGTATGGATGTTGTTGTGTGTGCACATGCAATCCCATCTATTGGGACACTCACCCAGGCGAAGACAAAGGCATAGGTCTGACTGGAGCTTGACTCATACTTTGACGAGTTGATGCACATAGTCACCAGCCCATACTTGGTGATCAGTGCAGACACCATGCACAAGTATGTTGCTGGTCTGAAGACACTCAAGACAATGATGCACATGCTATTAGACGAGTTGGATATAGGAGCTCGAGTAGTGTACCTAGATGCTATGGAGGCAAGAGTTCATTTCCAAAAAGATGTCACCTTAAGAGTACATGAACACCATCACAGAATACCGAGCTTAACACTAGTTCACTACTATCAACCACCATGAGGATGTTGAAGAGCTAGTCTTCCAACAGATGTCTGAGTCATAGTGGTGTCTTGTATGGCTTGCTCAAGCCTATTTTGTCTCACATGGGTACATGTGCAAATTATATGTAATGTCTTGTCAAGTGTAAGTTCAAGTGTCGATAGTTAGATGTAACAACCATAGAGTAGATGAAGGGTCATGAGGGTCGTTGAGCTGTCACAAAGGGGAATGTTAAGGGCCACCCCACCCTTTTCTATATATAGTCTCTCATAACTCAATGTAGAGTTTTTTGGTCGGCCAAGCTTCCCATAGGAGTATCTTAGAGAAAGCTTGGACAGTATTGCAACGAGCCTTGGCTTCTCCACTGTGAAAAGCTAATATTTCTCTTTGGAGGAGTAGGTGGTTGTGGCTGTAATGTTCCACTATTGGAGCTAGTGGTTGGACATGGGTGTATTGTATTACTATAACTTATACTTCTTAGTATAACAGAGCCAATACATTTCATGCATATGTCGTATTGTATTCCAGCTATCTTGTTTACTCTAAATGATATATGTATTTGTTTGCTTACGTGTGCATGTATGGACTATTCTATATAAGTATGTATGAATCTTACTGAAATGTGTTGATTGGTTTAACCATCACTTTGGATTTCTCACTATCTTTCTTTCCAACTTGTGATGCATCTTCTCTCGTGTGTTCCCTTCCAAGCCACGTACTATTACAGGTTTCCACGGGGCACACTCACCCCACTTTTCGTGTGTTAGAACCATTCATGCACCTTCCTTGACTTACTGCAACTATCACACCCTTGCTACCAACAAGGACATCTTACTTGCCTCTGTGTGAAACTGTGGTTAAGGCGATACTGTACGACCCATTGCTAGGAATCCTACACCAAACTGTCTGAGGTCTAATTGGGACTTCTTACTGGGAAAATCCCCTGACATATTGGTGGGTCTAGGACCGTCAACATTTTTTCACTAGAAGGAGGGCCATATGACAAGCTATGTCCTCACATCCTATTTTTAACCTTTGCACATCTATCATGGATTCTATTACACTCATCCCTCCATGATGTTTTTCGCATGCTGAACCTCTCCACATCACGTGGAATTTCTAAGATCTCTTGTTCGAATTCACATATGATAGTGAAGGCGAAGTGGCTTGGCCTATGTTCATACATAACTTCCTTGCCATGGTTAATGAGAAAGATGGATGTTCTTACAAATAGGCCAGTCTGCTGCTTGCACACACACTTCGCGAATCCCCATGATGATGGTGCTGCAGCCTACCTGCTAACAACATGCACTCACTTGAGCATTTCTGTGATCTCATTGAAGATACTTTCCATCATTCTGATCCAGACCATCTTGACAAAAAACTGTTACAACAACGGAAGGCCCCGCTTGAATTGCCTAATGATTTTTGGCAGTGCTTCTGTGTTTTGCAGTTTCAAGCTTTGAGAAGCGAGATGAAATTCCAGTATCTCATTGACAAGTTCGAGTATTGTCTTATCAAGTCTGTCAATCCCAAAAGGAAATATGAGCCTAAGCATCGCTTAGCATACTTCAGTGATGGATTTGCACAATCACAGATGGACATGGTCACTGTCATGAGTGATTGTCCACCGTCCCCTCATCAAACAACTCCAACACTGCAGAGTGATGTGGGAGAATAGGTACACACAACAGTTCAACTGTCACATCTTCCCAACATCACTTCACTTAATTTTCACGTAGATTTGGTTGCGAGTCCATCGAGTTGTCATACACATTTTGTACCACAACCTCCATCTTTGTACTTGAATGATCCTATGAATGATACTGTCTTGTGTTCTTCCATTTTGGACTCTACACTTGTTGTGAATGAGGATCAAGCCATTGACAGAGTTGGTGTTGCACAACCAACATGCACTGTCATTCATGAAGAGTACGACTCGGAGCTTGAACATCAACACTCGGCAAAGGATCAATCCTTTCTGTTTGAGCCTCCTCTATTCTTCCCTGACCTCTTTGGTGAACCTGCCATCCATGATTTCGCATGTGTATCTCCATCTACGAATGCACCCATTGTTGATCACTCGCAGGACACACCGGATGTCGGTTTATCATTCGACAATGGAGAGAATAGGTTATTCATTGAAAATCCACTTGAATTTTCATCTACCTTTTCCATAAACACAGAGGGTGAATTTGTCCACTTCTCATCTACCCTTCTATTTGATTCATTAGATCATGAGGATGATGATGAAATCAGTGATTTTACTGATCGTAGTTGTCGTGATCTATTTTCTCCTGTATTTGATCACAATGATGATTCTATTGTAGTTGATTTTTTGAAGCCACCAATTTATGATGATCAATCAGTCGATGAAGTCGAAACCCTCAGGACTATCGAGGCACTTCAGCCCGAGTTGATGGTTATGTCAGGCCCTCGTTGTCCCGAGGTTGGCTTCACTTCCAATCATGTAGTTGTTGAAACACCCAAGGCTCCTCATCACTCATATGTATGCATTGAAGATCAATCTCACATACAGATCATACTTCCTCCACTTGAACTGCACGATCCCATCGCTCATGCATTGGAGGAATCTTACATTGCAAGCACACATGCACAATGTTGGGTACCAGAATTATACTTAAGAAAACTCCTCAACACTTAATTTGTCAACCCGGGGGATCCGTAAACTTAGAGACGAAGCATAGGAAATGCCAGAGATGGTATGAATATTTCTAATATAAATCCCTACTTTCTTTAAAGGGAGATTGTAGAATCAAATTAAAAAGAGAAAAAGGCGAGTTGAATCATCAAAATAATCTAAGACTGGAACAAGGAAGAATGCATTTGCAGGAGGGAATTAAAAATAAATGGAAATCACTCTAGCTAATTATTGTTTAACTATTGAGTGTGTATTTTTCTTTAGAAGAGACACTTAGCAGTCTCATCAGATGGGCCCTTAAACTTGCTCCTTTAGAGATTTCCTTCTTGTGCTAATCTATCCTGTACTATCGCAGTTTGCTTGCACTAGTGCAAGAACAGAGATTTATGCAGAAGGTATAAATGGTGTCCTTACTAAAGGTGTTTTACTTTTCTAAGTTTAAAGCACTCAGATTCCGTGGCAAGAAACTAGTTCTTGCACTGGATCAGAGCTTCTTGCACTTAGCATTTAATTCTTAAAATGAGTGCTTAGTTACTGCAAGTGCTATTATACTGTTAAATCAAATTGTACACATAAAAATGAATGTTTCTGATCTTGACAGAGTGTAGGAATAAAGAAACAATCCATATACGTTTATCGTATCATAAGCATTTAATGAAAGAAAAAAATTGTTGGAAGTAGACTAGGAAAGCTTGTTGCATGACACCAGCATGCACTGGAGTAGGTTCATTTCTATTGCTTGGACCAGGTGGGGAAAACCAACAAAACAGTATTGAAGAAAAGGAAATATCACACCAACGTGCACTGGTGCAGGGTTATTTCTCCTGCTTGGACCAGGCAGGGAAAACCAATCTAAAATCAAGTGTTGGAAAAGGAAATTTAGCTACTTCACACAACAGATCTGATTTCACTCAGATAGGAATGCATGTGCTTGAAATTAAATCATACTTGACAATATAAACACAAATTACAGGAAACGGAAAATAAGGTAAATGTGCTGGGTTGGCTGGGCCCTAGCCAACCAATGCATTTCCCTTTTAAATAAAAACACTGCTTAGTACTTTAATCAATTCATTAGCTCAAATATAGAAATGCGATTTGTGAAACATAAGGCAGAGCTCCCTTTTATTAATTCACTAAGGCAAGTACATGCATTAATACATCCTCTAGCCCATATTTGGGCAATAACAAATTACAACAACCTGTTACTGCCTCTCTAGCTGTGTCAATATTCTATCCAAAAAAAACTCCCCTAGTCCTATTTACATTCTACATTATATAGATCTTTGGCCAAGGGCCAAAATAGATCATTCAACCGATTAAATAACTAACCAAAAAATTTATCTTCTCGACATTTAAACTTAGACAGTTAACAAAACTCGCCATAACAAATCTCCAGCTTTTGTTCTTCACAGTTTTGATCTCGGTTACCTTTGGATCGATCTTGTTGTCATGGTTGAAGTTGCTCAAAATAGGGTGATTCGATCTTGGCTACCTTTGGATCGATCTTGCTGTTGTGGTTTAAGGTTCTCAAAATGAGGCGGTGATCAAGGAGGTTCGGATCTGCTGCAAGGATTTACTGTGATGGCAACGATGCAAGATCCGATCCTGCACTACGATCAACGGTCACGGTAAGTACTATAACTACCAAATAAACATTGGAGATATCGATACGTTACAAAGAGTGATTAAAAAGTAAGAAATAATGTAATAAATGATTAATTAATGCTAAGTTAAGCTAAAAATATGAAAAATAAAGTTTATACGAAATATGTTATCGTTCTTGGACTGGTGCAAGATGAGGGTGTATAAAAGAGGTGAAACAATGGTAAATGGTTATGATTTAGGAAGGGGAAAATGGAAAAAAGAGAGCAAATTAGGGGGCTAACATCCTCCCATCCCTAAACTATTATGTGTCCTCACACAACTCTTTACCTTTGCAAAAAACCTTCAAAACTTTGAGCATTCCAGCTCAATCCTACTCTGGCATACTGACATGAGCCTGCAATGTTTTAGACTTCTTCTTTTTGATGTTCTTTAGTTTCTTTGTCACCTTTTTAAGTCGCTTGAAACATTGCGTAGCTTTGTACTTCTAGACTTTAACTTCTCTTTTCTTTTTCTGGATATCCGCAGTTAATTCTTCCTTACTCTGTTCTTTATCGTCCTACGCTTTAGCTATGAGCAGTTCTAATTGTTTCACTTGAAGCTCTAGTTCAACTACCCGAACAGCAGGAGTTACCAAATATTTTTCTTTTTCTATCTCAACAAGAGTTGTATCTTCCTCAGGGACCTCAGTATCCCTCATGGTTACATCAGGAAATTCTTCTTTTGGTTCTTCTCCTTATGGTTCTTCTCCTTGTGGTTCTTCTTCTTGTGGTTCTTCTTCTTCTGCTTCTTCTTCTTATACTGGTGTAGGAGAGGATTCAACGTCCTATGGGAACTATGGTTCTTTTTCCTGCATTAGATTCTTTATTCTTTTTCGGGGCTTTTTAATGAAATTTGCCAACAGAGTGTCATCTTCGGCCTCTGCAAATTTTGTTGTGTTCGCAAGGACTGACAAGTTGTCTTCTTTGGGGGTCTATGCCAGTATTGGTGGCGTAGAAGGAGTCTCTTCAACAGGTGCACTAGGTGTCCTTTTATTTGGAGATGGGGCCCTTCCTTCTTTTGATTTTTTAGGTCGTTTCCTTTTTGCACTAGTGCAAGAAGGACTTCCCTTTTCATTCTTACTTGGGCCCTTTTTTGTGCTGGTGGGGTCCTCTGTCTCATTTCTAGTAGCTATCTTTTTATGTAGCTGTTTTAACAGTGCCTCCCAAGTCATGCCTTTAACTTCTATTTGTTTCTGGACTAGAATCTTTATCAGGCCGTGGTGATATAAATTCTTGTCAGCCTGGTCTGCCCGTCCATCGCGCACACCTTTGGCCTTTTTTTCCAAGCTCTTAAGCAAAAAATAGGGGAAGTTCATCCTCCACCGGATGTGCTGGGCAACTTCAAACTGCTGCAACATCCTAAAATGATATACAAAAGTGCGGGAGTACCTTCCCTCATAGGTTACAAATTTCTGTAGGATGAAAAGGGGGTCCTGCCATTGTCCCAGCAGGGCACTGCGCGAAACTCCTTCCTTCCAATCTACCTTCATCTTCTTGTCGACGACAAAACACTGCCATTGCTTGCTTTCTTATTTCTGATTTTTAAACCACTGCTCACCAATATTTTCCAAGCCTGTCACTGCTGCTACAAACTCTTCTGTAACTTCAAATTTTAGAGGCCCAATTTTTACTTGGCCATTTTTGAAACTTCTGGCAAACTTTAAGGCCACTTCTTTGTCGTGCCCGTCAAAATTTTGCAAGAACTGAAGAAAGCCCGAGTCTCGCAATAGTGCAACACTATTGCGATACTCAACAGTCTATTCTACCCTACTGAGAGATGAGGGTTCACTTCGAACATGCGACATTGCTGCTTAATAGCTATGAACAGTTGAGAATTTTACATGCAACACCGAGAAAATTGGTTCTTATAGATAGGGATCCAACTGTCCACCATACTTTCCATCTTATCACCCATTCATTCCACTAAAATAGTCATGGATGCACGACATCTTTGAGATCATGCCGGATTGGTACTTGTGGCGACGTTTTAACGGCTAGGTGAGGTAATCATTATGAGTGAAGGACATCTAGGATTATGGCGGAAAGGGGAAATTATGTTCAAGAAACAGTTAAACACTTCCACATTCCTTCATAATTCAAAAAAAAGAACTTAGCATTCATTAAAAAATGATCGTGATTCTTAACTTAAAACACCTTGTACTTTAAATAATTTTCTCCTAGTTAATATGATAGCACAAGTACTCATCAACTAAGTGAAAGGACTTCTTATAACTTTTGATAATGACCACTTTCCTATGGCATATACTATGAAAAGAACAAATTGTACTATGTTTCTAGCAGGGTGCATGCTTGCACCACTTAAATTATGCTATTTTGCTGGTACCATTCTCCTTGAATTATCATATAGGACAACATGCTTGCACTAGTGCAAGCATAATATTTAAAAAGAATAGATAATTTAAATAAAATATAGGCTAGAATTCCACATGGCTTCCTCAACTTATACTGGAAATTTGCTTCGCCCTTTCTTGATGCTTCAAAGCATATCCTTTTGCTCTTTGTGCGCGAGATCCTACAATGAATTCATGAGGGAACAAAGAAGTGGGAAAAGGGAAATTTCAGAATGGGAAGAAATTCCGTTACAGGGATTCTAGGAATAGTACCATAAGAGGGGATAAACAGAAGTGGGATAGGGAAAAAATTCAAGGGTAAAGTGGGGTTTTTTTCGAAACGGACAGGGTAAATTCAGAAGAATATGGGAAGTTTAATCATTTTGGGATTAAAGAAGAAAATTGAGGGAATATTATGAAAGTGGAATATGAAGAAAGGCAGAAAATTTTCTAGAAGGTCTGCCTGCACTGGTACAAGAAAAATAACTACAATGAAAATTAAGCGTTACTTGAATAAAAATATCCATGCTAATTACCCCAATTGTATAAAGGTTGGTTCTACTGAACCTGTTTTTACTTGGTGGTCACTAGCATATCTAAAGATCAAACAACATTTTCTTTTTATTAGAAATTTTTCATCTTCCTGCCAGCAAGATGGTTTTCAAGTTGATCCTTCTGCAATCATGTCAGTGAACTGATTTTCATAATTACAGGAAAATGTTTTTTTTCTTTACCTTTTTTTTTGTATTATTTTTTATTTTTAAGAAGAAGAAGAATTCATGTTTTCAAAAGGTTGGTATTACCATTCACCATTACCATCCCAAATTGTTGTTGGACTTGCTGTGTAAAATCTTTCTTGGTAAGTGGCTGAAAATATTTCTTTAATCTATGTCCATTTACCAAGAATACTGAATTTTGTCCATCAATAGTTTTAACTTCTACTGCTCCATTCTCGAATACTCAGATCACTTCATAAGGTCCCATCCAACGTGTATGGATTTTCCCTTTAATTTTTTTTATATCTAGAATCATAAAGGAGCACCCAATCACCTGGTTGGAATTGCTTTTTCTGAATAGACTTGTCACACCACCTTTTGTGTTGTTGCTGAATTATTATGTTCTGTTGAACAACATCCCTACGAAAGTCATCTAACTCATTTAATTGGAGAAGATGCTATTGTTGTGCCTCAGAGAGATCTAGTCCTAACTGAATTGCAATTCTGAAAGCTTTGATTTGGAATTCAATTGATAACAGAACCTGTTTGCCATATACCAGCTCATATGGTGTATGTCCCATGCTATTTCTCCAAGTGGTTCTATATGCCCACAAAACTTCTGGTAATCTTTCAGCCCAGTCTTTCTGATGCATATTTACTGTCTTTGTAAGAATGGACTCAATAACTTTGTTTGTGGATTCCACCTGGCTGTTTGCTTGCGGGTGATACGGCGTGGATTTCCTGTGCCGGATCTTGTATTTCTCCATCACGCCCTGTACTAGATTAGAAATAAAATGCAGACCATTATCAGAAACAATTTCTCTAGGCACACCAAATCTAGTAAAGATTCCAGTAGAAAGAAAATCAACAACAACTTTTTCTGTAGCAAAGGAAACAACTTTAGCTTCTACCCATTTCGTAACAAAATCTGTACAAACCAAGATATGCTTTTTACTTAATGACGTTGGATTTATTGGCCCTATAAAATCAATAGCCCATTTTTCAAATGGCTCAATCGTAACTTGGGGGCACAAAGGCATTTCATTGGTTTAATTAGGCTGGTCCATTCACTGACAACTATCACATTGGTTGACATACTATTTGGCATCCTTAAACAAGGAAGGCAAAAAGTAACCAACATGCAATACTTTATATGCATTTCGCTTATCAGCGAAGTGGCCTCCACAAGGTTCATCATGAGCAGATTTCAATATGTCAAACACTTCCTCCTCTTTTACACACCTACAGATAATCAGATCTGGACCAGTGTAAAAGAGATCTCCTTGAATCGAAGAATATGCAGCACTTTTCTGAATAATATTCCGCTTTTCACGAGTGGACAAGTGGGGTGGTGTTTTCCCAGTAACCAAATAATTAGAAATGTCAGCAAACCACGAAGAATATGTTGAAATAGAAAAAATATGTTCGTCCTAAAAATCATCATTAACAGGAATTGCTTCACCAGGATTATCTAATCTAGAAAGAAAATCTGCTACAACATTAGATTTTCCTGGTCTATCAAAAATAGTAATATTAAATTCCTGCAACAATAGTAACCACCTAGTCACTGTACCACTAGTCAATGGCTTGTCCATCAAATATTTAATCGCGGAATGATCAGTATGTACAAATACTTCATATCCTGTAATATAGTGCCTGAACTTATTAATTGCAAAAATTACAGCTAAAAGCTCTTTCTCTGTAACTGTATAATTTAATTCAGCGGAAGACAAATCCTTACTAATATAATAAATAACATAAGATTGTTTATTTTCCTCTTTTCCTAAAGTTGCACCAATAGCCAAATCTGAAGCATCAGAGGAAATGTGAAAAGGCAGGGACTAGTTAGGACCTCTCAAAACGGGTGCATGTACTAACATTTCCTTCAATGTTTCAAAAGACTGTTGGCAAGCTGTGGTCCAAGAAAATTCACTATCCTTAGCTAGAAGTTGGAAAAGAGGGGTAGCTATCTTAGAAATTTTTTCAATCAATCTCCTATAGTAACCAGCGTGTCCTAAAAAACCTCTTACTTCCCTTTGAGTTTTGGGTGTAGGAAGATGTAGAATGATTTCAATCTTTACTGGATCAACCTGGCTACCTTTACCAGAAATCAAATGGCCAAGTACCACACCCGCTTTGCACATTAATCTACATTTCTTGTCACTCAAGGCGAAATGGGCCTCATGACAATGAAGAATTACTTTCTCTAGATTTTCGAGAGCTTCCTGAAAAGAATCACCAAACACAGAAAAGTCATCCATATAAATTTCTACAAATTCTAGATCAACAAAAATGGCCAAGACTGCCCTTTGAAAGGTAGCTTAGGCATTACATAAACTAAAGGGAAGCACTCTATAAGAAAATGTACCCCATGGACATGTAAAATTAGTTTTATCCTGATCTTTGATTGCAATCTGTATCTGGTTATAACCACTAAATCCATCCAAAAAGGAAAAATATTTCTTTCTTGCAAGGGAATCAAGCACCTGGTCAATGAAAGGGAGAGGGAAATAATATTTGCGAGTGGCTTTGTTTAATTCTAGATAATCAATACAAATACGCCATCTTCTATCTTTCTTAGGTACTAGCACTAATGGAGAGACCCACTGTTTATCATAAATAAGATAGATAAAACCGACACCCAAGAGTTTCTGTACTTCTTCCTTCACAATATCTCTTAGAGATGGATTCATTCACCTTTGGGGTTGTAGGATAGGTCGGGTTCCTTCCTAAATATAGATATGATGTGTACAAGTTTAAGGAGGAATACCCTTCATATCTTCATAGCCCCATGCAAAGGCACTAAGATGGTTTTGCAACAAATTCACAAGCTGCTCCTGCTGAGATGAGTCCAAATCTGAGCTAATATGCAAGGGTTTACCGGGGCTAATATCAACAAGAGTAGTATCAGGCTTAGGAGTACTCAAGGGTGTGGTCAAATGCAACAGTATAGAAGAATGAGGATCATGATTATCTTGAAAATCTAGGCTAAAAATCTGGCTTAATAGCTCAAAATTAGGCATAGTGTTTATATTATTCAGGAAATCTTGAATCTCATCTTCTTGTGAAGACCCAGTATACTGATGGATAAGGGAAATGGGTTGAGTCTCCTCATCACTGCTTTGATCCAACCGTAAAGTATCTCGAAGGTCCTGAATGGATCTGGCAGGGGGGTATAAGGTAACTTTCTTCCTAGAATATCCATGCGAAATATACATATCACCAGAATGACATCTAATATATGCATCGGCTATAGCATGCCATGGTCAACCCAAGATCAAGGGATGTCCTCCTACTGGGTTATTTGGCTGAAGCACAATGAAATCAACATGATATTCCCAAGAATTTGATGAGATGATCACATCATGCAATACTCCTTCTAGCTTAATTTTAGATCTATCTGCTAATTCAAGCACAGTGGGTGTAGGGCGAAGATGAGATAACCGAAGTTGATCCATGGTTTTCTTATTCATGACATTAATGGCTACTCTCAGGTCTATAAGAACATTAGAGACAAGGACATTACCAATCTGAACTAAGACAACAGGTTTTCTGGGATCAATATATTTTTCCATAGACACACATCCCATCATCAACTCTACCGCCCTACAAACAAATTGAATGGTTTGGGGTTCCAATCTCTTCCTCTTGGGTTTCTTGAGACAGAGTTCCTTAATAATCTTGGTACAAATGAGGCTCTCTTTGATGACTTGAAGCGAAGGTATCTTAATGAAAATATTCCAAAGCTTTGATGCCAAGCTAGTCTCAGAAATAGGCTCACTTCTTTCCATTACTAGCCTCTCTAGGAAGGGAGGTTGATTATTGGAAGAAGATGACAACGATTCAGAGGGTAAGGGCTGCTTAGTGATAGCTTTTGGAGAATGGTTAAGAGTTTCCTCTTCTCCTTTCTCTTCAACAATCACTCTAGGTTGCTTTTGATTTTCTAATGTGACAGTCCTTCCTGATCTTAATTGAATATCCTGAACCCCAACTTGAATAAAATGGTACTCGAATGGCAAAGGTGTGTTTGTTACATAGATCATTTGCACTGCTTTATTATTGTTAGGATTTGGCATAGGTTGAGTAGGCAACTGAGGAGGTCGAAAAGGTGGAGGTAAAGGCAACGATGGAGTAGACTGACTCAGAAGTTGAGGCATTGAATAAGGTGTATGTGTAGATGGATATGACTGCATAGGTGGCTGGTACGAATATGGAGAATGAGTTAGCCTTCTCCAACCTTGTTGCCATGGTTGAGAAGGTTGCCCATGCTGATATTGATTCCCATATTGCCACTGCTAATTAGTGTTAGGATAAGAATATGCATGTGAATTTAACCAAAATAGTGTGGAGAAAATTCAGGAGCCGTACCTGCACCTACCTGAGGCCAATTCCTTATTGCTCCCATAGCATACAAGTATTCATCTTCAGGCTATCCCCCTGTAAATATAGCTTTAAGTCCTGGTATAAAGGGACATTTTTCTGTGACATGGTCTTCTGCACAAATAACACACTTATTAGTTTCTTTCAAATTAAGAAGACACTCTTTAGGAGGATGCTTGTCTCTACATTTAGGACAGAAAATACATAATGACTCTTGTTCCTTCATGAGTTTTTGCTGAAATTTTAAAGATTCCAACTGTTTGGTAACAATATTCATTATATCAATTTTCATGTTTTCCATTTTATTTTCTAGTCTAATAATAATAGCATTAGTAGATTTGGTTTTTCTATTTCTGTTTCAAGTTCCTCTACTAGATTTATACTGATTTCTTGAAAATTTCCTGCATAATTCACAAATTTGTTCAAAAGTTTCCTGAGAAATATCACCTTGTCCTAACAGATTTAAATTATTTCTAGCATTATTAGTAAGTCCTCTTAAGAACAAGGTTCTAATAGTATTGGAATCAAGCTTAAGTTTTTACCTTTGTAAAGTATACAAAAATCTTTCTAGGTAATCTTCAAGAGTTTCGTCATCATCCTATATGATTGTAAAAATATCATGTTGCATGTCTCAAGTTTTGTAATATTCTTGATATTTAGACAAAAACGCTCTCTTCATCTGATCCCAAGAGGTTATAATGTTTCCTCCTAACCCCATAAACCAACGTAGAGCTGAGTTCTTGAGAGTAAAAAGAAATAATCTTAACTTCTGAGTGTTAGTTGAATAATCATAGCTTCTACACAGAATATCAAACTCAAATAAAAAAGAGTCAGGATCTTCATGAACTTTACCATGGAAATGAGGAAGAGCTGATGGTGGAATATTCTTCATTTGTGCCATAGTATCAGGATCCACAATTGGAAACACAAAAGTGGATTGTTCTCCACTTACTTTGTTTTCACCAGTCCCTTCCACATGATCTTCATGGTCTGCCATTGTTTCCATTTTGCTCCCAACAGGTTGAACCACACCCGAGCTGTTGTCACCAGAATCCAGGTGGATTGTTCCTTCGTGATGGGTTTGAATTCGATTGGGCTTCCTGCTCATAGAAGGAGACCCAATATGAGAATTGTTTTCAGAATTCTTCCGGCCCTTAGTGGGCTTCAAACCCTTACCTTTTCTAGGCATTCATTTAAAAAAAAGAAAGAAAAATAACAAACAACTTCTAATAAAAAATGGTGTCAGAATCAATCAACACTAGTAAAATTCCTTCAAAGAAGCTTTTTCAAAAATACTACAAAAATAAAGGAAAAATCACCTCTATTGTATAATCAGAAAATTCTTACTAAATCAAGTCGCCTCCCCATCAACGGTGCCAAAATGTTGGGTACCAGAATTATACTTAAGAAAACTCCTCAACACTTAATTTGTCAACCCGGGGGATCCGTAAACTTAGAGACGAAGCACAGGCGATGCCAGAGATGGTATGAATCTTTCTAATATAAATCCCTACTTTCTTTAAAGGAAAATTGCAGAATCAAACTAAAAAGAGAAAAAGGCAACTTGAATCATCAAAATAATCTAAGACTGGGACAAGGAAGAATGCATTTGTAGGAGGTAATTAAAAATAAAGGGAAATCACTCTAGCTAATTATTGTTTAACTACTGAGTGTGTGTTTTTCTTTAGTAGAGACACTTAGTAGTCTCATTAAATGGGCACTTAAACCTGTTCCTTTAGAGATTTCCTTCTTGTGCTAATCTGTCCTGTACTATCGCAGTCTGCTTGCACTAGTGCAGGAACAGAGATTTATGCAGAAGGCATAAATGGTGTCTTTACTAAAGCATTTTACTTTTCTAAGTTCAAAGCACTCAGATCCCATGGCAAGAAACTATTTCTTGCACTGTACCAGAGCTTCTTGCACTTAGCAGTTAATTCTTAAAATGAGTGCTTAGTTACTGTAAGTGCTATTATACTGTTAAATCAAATTACACACATAAAAATGAATGTTTATGATCTTGACAAAGTGCAAGAATAAAGAAACAATCCATATATGTTTTTCCTGTCATAAGCATTTAATGAAAGAAAGAAAATTGCGAGAAGTAGACTAGGAAATCTTGCTGCATCACACCAACGTGCACTAGTGCAGGTTCATTTCTCCTGCTTGGACTAGGAGGGGAAAACCAACCAAACAGTCTTGCAGAAAAGGAAATATCACACCAACGTGCACTGGTGTAGGGTTATTTCTCCTGCTTGGACCAGGCGGGGAAAACCAATTTGAAATCAAGTGCCAGAAAAGGAAATTTAGCTACTTCACACAACGGATCCGCTTTCACTCAGACAAGAATGCATGTGCTTGAAATTAAATCACACTTGATAATATAAACACAAATTATAGGAAACAGGAAATAGGGTAAACATACTGGGTTGGCTGGGCCCTAGTGTTGGCTGGATAAATCGTTCTTGCGGAAAAGACTGATCTCCCTAGTATGTAATGATATCTAGCAACAAAGAGAACAAGCAAACCTATTTCTCTCTAAACATGTTTCAATTCATTAATGAATACTAAGAAGTGTAAAAGACCCTACCTCGGTCCAACGCTTGTTTGTGGCAGTTTTATCCCAACAGCTTCAAGCAGTTCCCATTCAATAACCTGCATACACAAACAAGCACACGTCAAAGCATACCTGCGTATAACAAAACATGTTCATTATGAAGATCAAGGAGCTCATAAAACAAACCATTAAAGACAGTTCATTGAGAAAAATAAACTTGATTGTATTAACTTAATGAATAAAAGAACTTTACAACCTTTGCCTTGATGTTGCACAAGTCCTTTCCAGGGTCCAGCAGGGGTCTCCTCTACTTTGGACAAGCCTCACTCACTTCCCAAATGACATGAAAGGTATGTGATCTCTCCTCTCACAAGCTCAAAAAGGAAGCCTAGTTTTCAGCATCATTTACCCTCAAGAATCTTCAGCTTTCAACCTCCTTACAACCAACCCAATGCATGAATTTATAGTGCAAATGGAGGAAGTTGCAGGTCCACCATTGAAGGGATACGTTCCTCCTTCAATGGGATAAGAACCTCATATCATGAAGTTAGCTCCTTAGTTATGGAATGGATGAACCAAGGTGGAGCGGACTTGCCAACGTAATATTCCTTCTAGAAGTGTCTAGAAGTGACCCAAGATAAGTTTTTAAGAATGAACTCATGCCTTTTTAAGTTTTACAGGGGTACACACCCATCACTCAATATACAGAGTGGTCAGGTTCGCATGAAACATGACCATTAGGTGCGGCACCGTAGGCAATGCTAGGAGAAAGTGCGAAACCAGGATTTGAGACATTTTTAAGGTCTTTCTCCCATTTTTAAGGCTTGACATGAAGAGCTGAGGTTTAAGACTTGCAAAGGAGGGATGTATGAGTATTGATGGACTCACACAAATTGTAGAAAGTCATGGTGACAATTTTTTTGTGTAACAACCCTAGAGCATATCATTCATCCCATACATTGTCTAAACTATGCAAACCAAGAAAGTCGATTAATCATGGATAAAGGTGATTATGATTATGGTGAGGAGACAACAGGTGATAGTTTAGTGGAGAGGAGAAGGAAACAAACAAAGCCTCATAAGGGAGGCAAAATCACAAGAGAGGAGCCAACCAGCTTAGTAGAATTACAAGCCTCTCCATTATCAGTTTCTTGTTTCGGACATCTTGGTTGTTTTGAGTTTTATGAATTAGTAGAGAGAGTTCAGTTTCATCATGAGTTGGCCAGACTTTTTGTTGCCAATTTGCAGAACCATGAAGTGACTTTAGCTGGGGTTAATTTCACAGTGTCACCAGTTTTTATTTCAGAGGCCACTAGAATTCCTAATGTTGGTGAGAAATGGTATAAGGCTCAGGACCTAGATGAGCATTACTATGAGACTTACATCAAGCCTCAGTACAGAAACCAAGTGAAGAGGCTTTTCCCCTTCAAATTCTTGGAGAATAGGTATGTCCCTTTGATGAGGATTGTCATCAAGTATTTTGCTTGTGAGGGTAGGTTTTCCAGGCTGTATACCTACCATATTAGACTCCTCATGAACTTTACGAGAGTAAAAATGTTGAATCTACCTTACTTTCTGTTTAGAAACATTGACAAGATGGCTTACCTTGTACAGAAGAAGCCATATCCCTAGTAGATGAACAATATATATCATTACTCCTTAATTAAAGTTATTGTCCTTCACCATCTCAGTCTTCTCAATATTCCTTGGGAGACTTTCATAGCTCATGACATGTTCAGGGGAGCTTAGATTCCTCAATCCATGGTGCAAGAGACAACTGGGCCTTCAACTCATGTGGAAACAGGAGATGAACAGCATGAGACAAATACTGCTAAAGTGCCGGTGTTCTTGACATATCAAAGAGGGTCAAGGAAGTTGTTTGCAGCTACCAGGCAAGTGTTTGCTCCACAAGAAGTGGAAGGGACCTTGCCTTTCATCATTCCACAGGCAAATGTTATCTCCACAAGGTGTGGAAGGGGCTTTACCTTCTACATCGACAAAACAAGTACAGGTTGAGCAATTGAGCAAAGGCAAGGAAAGAGTACAGGAGGAGAACCTTGGTGATGAGGAGGAAAGGGATTTTGACTTGACTGAGCATGAGGAGCTGCAACATGACACTGAGGTTATTGATTTAGAGGCTCAAGATCAAGAAACCATCAAAGATATCATCATAAAGGAAAGGGAAGCTCAAATACAAGCTTTGGCAGTCAACCTAGAGAGATCCAAGTATGTCATCACATACTTAGAACAGGAAAACAAACAGTTGAGTGACAAACAAGTCCTCATGGAGCTGGAAATGATCAAAGCAACTAGGCAAATTGCCAAAGAGGCTCATGTCACATTGACTCCTATTGAGCAGGAGATTGAAAATGATAGGGAAACTTGGCTTGAGAGAGTCAACATACATCTTGAAGGACGCTTTGAGAAGGCCAACCGGGATAAGAAAATGCTCAGAATATGGCCTACCATTACATGACCCGCAAAACAATTTGTAACATGAGGATTAGAAAGTTAAAGGCTAAGCTACGGAGAGCTTTGGAAGGCAAAAAGGAGCAAGATAGATTGAAGATGTTGGCTGAAGCCTCCCTAGCCCATAAAAGCAGTTGATGGTGGTGTCTCATGCCAAATTTGGGCAGCTTTTGAAGAAATTTTGACATTTTGAAATTTTGGAAATTCAAAACATAGGAAATCTGCCGCCATTGGCATTGTGCTTTTTCTAGGGGCATCCAATGCATAAATGGTTTGCATTTTTGGATTCAGAGCATCAAGGATAGGCACCCTAGCAATTTTCAGAATTTTTGGAGCAGATTTAGTCCACTAAAAGGTCCAAAAACACTCAAAATTTGACCTCTTTGCCAGTTTTTGGACACACAGAAGCAGCCTTGGGAGAATCAGTTTTTGAGTGGGCAAATCAGCTCCAAATCTAGAAATTCTAGGTGTTCCAGAAACTAGACTTAAATACATTTCCAATGAGCTATCTTGGGCTCAATTTGGATGAAGGGGAGGCATGCAAAAGTGGACTCAAACTGTTGCTGCATGTAAGACCTGTGGCGCTACGCGTAGGGCATTTTTCACTTAGGATGACTTTTTTGCCTTATTTCACCTATTTTCTTGATTTCTCTCTCATGAAAGTGAATTTTCTGATGTAGTTAATGCCATGGATTGTAAATGTAATAGTCAAACACTAGTAGATGTTAGATTCATGGACAAAAGTGGTTTTGAGGGTAATGAATCTATTTCCACTCTTGTAGAGGCAAGTTGTTTCAGTGCCTAGATCCCTATTCTTAGTTTAGAAATAGTTGAAACAACTCCTCTTCTCTTGGATTCGACCCCTGATGGCTAGGATGAGTGGTTTAAATGTCTATATCATTTATTCTCTTTGTCATTTGCAAGGGTTGGATTCAGCTGGATGCTCATGTACTAAACACATATCACTTTGTAACAGTTTTGGTAGGAAAATAATAAAGTTGCAGCTATTTTTATGGGATCCCTGTGGTATGGCCTTTAGCATGTGTTTCTTCTTTTGTTAATATGTTTTCATGTCATTTATGTATGACTCTTTCATATAATTGCTTCTGATTGGTTGTTTTCAAGTTAGATAGGTGGAATACATTAGGTTTTAATGCTCTGCCTTGGGAAAACACCAATATTTCATGTTTTCTTATGTTTAGGAAGGATTCTTGACTTTCTCAGGCCCTTCTTAGCTCCTCACCAGTCTAGCCTTTCACCCCATCAAGCTTAAGGTGCTGAAGATCATATCTACCTTGCCCCATAGAATCCCCTGCAATTTCGACTTAGTTTCCCAGACCCAAATTGCCAAGCTCCTCTTGATCTGACAAACACCAACAAAATTCAATCAAACCTTTCGAGCTACTATACCTAGCTTAAAATATTTACCTATTTTAGTCATCTCGACTGAGATTCATAAGGAGAGAGCCCTCTCTCGACCTGATAGGGCTAGCTACCAGGTTAATTTTGTTTTGTGGTTACCCTAGAATTGCCTCCATTTAGCCTAAGGTCAATCTAGGCGATAACACGAGGATGTATTGGATGACTAACAGTAGGGCATAGATGAGACCAACACCAGTCGCTACATCATGATCCATTGTATCCACTGGCTTAGTACCAAGGTACGAGAATTTCCTATTTTTAATGGTATGGGTTCTGTTACCAATTTTATTAATGAAGTTGATTCAACCATCTCGTAAATACACAAAGTACCTTTCTGGAAATCACCCTCCAAGCAACGCCGATAAGGTGGTGTGTCTCTCACCATAACCATCTATGAGGGTGGCAAGAAGTTAATCCAACATTGGTGGCCATATATGAATATTTAAAGGATTTCCCGCACAGGTTCACTAAGTATTGAGGGAATACTAACCCTCAAAAACACCTGCAAGACTGTAAAGCCAGATGGATTAGAGAAAGACTCCCAAAAAACTTGTGGGTGCATAGATATAGCCACATTCTAGGAACAATTACACAGGCTTGGTACGTGATGGAGGAATTCAGAGGAGAGACCGATAAATGGGACTCTATGGCAGCTAAGTTTATCAATGATTTCTCCTTCACCGATGACGACTATGTTGGAAATAATACTGAGAGGGGGGGTGAATCAGTATTATCAAGTCAAATATTCCTTTTTCAAAAACAAATTGTATACGCTACTTCAGTTAGTTAAACCCGCGTATATACGCAACTATGCAGAAGGAAACCTGCGTATACAAAG
>APFE030024593.1:0-14100 GCA_000404065.3 Pinus taeda
ATGTGAACAGTCATCGAGAAGATGAACTGAACAATCACATTCATGTATATATTAGATAGCTGGCTAAATGAATAAATGCATTAGTTTTCTGGAGTTACTCCTGGCCTGACAGAAACAATAAACAATGTTGTTTAGTAATTAAAAAATAGAAGAAACATAATTAGTTGTTGCACTAGAAATTTGGGCAACCAAATTTTCACAATAGGCATGAAGGAAGTAGACATTCCCAATACTACCTTCCACACTCATGAAGGCCATTATGAATTCCTGGTCATGAAATTTTTCTATGTATTTCTCCTTCTACTTTTCAAAGCGTCATGAACTAGCTACTGAAACCATATCTCCAGAAATTTATTTTGGTCTTCTTTGATGACATTCTCATCTACAACATAACCTGGGACAAATATCATTAGCATGTAGACCAGATATTGCAACTTCTCCGCGAGCACAAATTATTTGTCAAATTATTCAAGTGCTCTTTTGGCATGGAATAATTCGAGTATTTGAGTTTCAGGGGATTCTTGGGTCTCACTAGCTAATATCACAAATTTCTCCGCAATTATGGTCTCATTGCTAGACCCTTCACTAATATTCCCAAGAAAAAATCATTTATATAGATTGATGCAGCTCAGCAAACCTTCTTGGCTCTCAAAATAGGCCATGTGCTCCACTCCCGTACTGGCCCTACCATACTTCACCAAATCTTTTGTGATTGAATGTGATGCTTCTGGTACCAGTATTAGTGTTGTATTAATGCAGGAAGGTAGACCATTGGATTTCACCATCCAACAACTCAATGGTAAACATCTGGGTCAATCTACCTATGAGAAAGAAATGATGGCCATCTTACATGTTGTAGACATCTGAAAGCCATACTTGTTCAGGCAATGTTTCCAAATCTGCATGAACCATCAAAGACTAAAATATTTTTTGGAGTAGCATTTATCATTTCCAAAGAAAAATAAATGGCTTTCCAAATGCTGGGATATGATTATGAGATAATTTACAAGAAAGGGTGTGACAATGTAGTAGTTGATGCTTTACCGTGCCAATTTGAGGATGAGAGCACCCTGCTATCACTCTCTCTACCCATCCCAGGTTGGATTGAAGAGGCCCACAAGGAATGGTTCTCCCACCCATATCTGTCCCAACTCATCAATAATTTCAGAGAAGATCCTAATTCCTTAGCTGACAACTCTTGGAAGGATGAGATTCTTCACTATAAGGATCGAGTGGTTTTATCATCAGCATCCACCCTCAAAACCACATATTGTACAAGTTGCACTCATCTCCAATTGCAGGACATTCAATCTTTCAGAAGACTTATGCTCGTGGGTGTCGTTCTTTCTTTTGGACTGGCATGAAAAAAAACATTCTTACTTTTGTAGTTGAATGCGATGTGTGCCAACATAACAAAGGGGAGACAGTTAATTTACCAGGAACCTTACAACCATTGCCACTCTCTACCTTTGTCTGGATGGATGTTTCCATGGATTTCATCAATAGTCTCCCAATGTCAAGAAACAAATCAGTCATCATGGTGGTTGTGGACATACTTTCTAAATATGCTCATTTTTGTGCTCTACCACACCCATTTACACCCACTTTGGTGGCTCAAGTTTTCTTGGACCAGATCTTCAAATTGCATGGCATGTCGACTTCCATTGTTTATGATTGCAACCCCACTTTCACCAACAAATTCTGGCAAGAAATTTTCAAGCTACAAGGCACACAACTCCAACTAAGTACCGCCTATCATCCCCAAACCGACGATCAAACAGAAGTAGTCAACAAATGTGTGGAGACATATCTAAGGTGCTTCACTTCAGAAAAGTAGCATCAATGGGTACACTGGCTACCTTTAGTTGAATGGTGGTATAATACTAACTATCATGAAGCGACCAAGATCACTCCATATGAGGCAGTGTATGGCCAACTCCCACCTTCACCTATTTATTATATCCCTGGATGTTCTAAAGTACAGGCAATTGATCAAATTCTAAAGAACCATGCTGCCATGATATCTCATCTCAAAGATAATCTACATCAAGTGTAGAACCAAATGAAGCAACAAGCAGACCAACATCTTTCTAACCATGCATTTCAAGAAGGGGACCAGGTATTCCTGTGACTCCAACCAAATAATCAAACATTTCTCAAAGAAAATGGCTTCCAGAAACTAGCACCAAAATTTTATGGCCCTTATCAGATACTTCAGTGCATAGGAGTCATTGCCTACAAACTAGCCTTGCCATCTACTTCAAAAATCCATTTGGTATTCCATGTACCATGCCTCAAGAAAGTGGTGGGGAACAATTGTAGAGTTCAAACAAGTCTATCTAAATTGGATGAGGAAGGCTCACTTTGGCTCCAACCAAAATAGGTCCTCAATACTAGTGAAAGACCTCTCTATGGTCGCAAAAATCCCCATAAAGTGGAAAGACACCTCTCCAGAAGATGCGAAATGGGAACCAACCATCATTCTTCAGTAGTTTCCACACCTTGAGCCTTGAGGATGATGATACTTTTGATGGGGGAGGTGTTATAGACATATTTGGGCACTACAACCCCAATTTTATATGTCCATCAACCAAGGGCTTTTAAGTCCCTAAAAGTGTTGTTCCATACCCTAAAGGAACAAGGTCAGTTGATTACATCATCTCCCAGAAGTTCTCCATGAAAAACTGCTCAGAACTGGTCAAAATTGGACCATCTCACCTGCTCCATGGTCAAAGTGCGATTTATCCCACCTAATGCACACTGGAGGTGCAATGCATACTGAAAATCCCTTCAATGGGGTGTGATGGACAAGAGTAGACAAATGATAGAGACAGTTTGCAAGGTGGATGATCATGGAATCTTCCAGAAACTTCTCTTGTGACACGTTCCTCTCTGAATTCTCCCAGGGATGAGTAAGAGATCATGAAATATCCAAGTGGAATTGAGAACTATCAAATAATTGACACTAATCAAAAACCCAGAAGCTGACTTACCCACCTGAAAACATCTATATATGGATCCCTCATCCTAGAGATCTAGAGGCTAGAATTTTTCATCTTGTAAGGAAGTGCTACTGGTTTCTTTATGGAACATCATAGTGTTGGGTGATATAGATTTTCATGAGGTGAAGAAGGGCTTTCATGCTGGGAGGATGGCGCTAGGTCAGATAAATGGATTGTAATCCTCTCTTCTACTACTTCTATCAATAAAGCTATTTGAATTTTCTTCCATATTCTTGTATGATTGATATATGCATTTGTATGGTCAATATATATCTGATCCTATATTGTTTATGATTGTAGATCTCTATGCTTTGCTGGTATTATGCTGCTTTGACTCTACAGGTGTTCTTTGAAGTGGGACAAGTGAGGAAGGAGCAGCAAAGATCTGTCAAAGGGGAGAGGAAACAAGCAAGGAGCCAAGTGGAAGACTGAGGTTGGTACTCTCTGCGTCTCTCTCATCTACTTCTCATAAAGGAAAATGCAAGTCACTTTAGTTTGTTTGTTTCTAAGATAGCTACCCATCTTAGTGGGACTAGCAGCTCTGAATGGACACTACTTTTCCTGATAACAAAATGGCGACTTTGCTAGGGAGTGAATAATTTGTTTGCTTGTTTCTAGTTTGTTTACTTTATAAGCTACGGACGGAGCCTGAAATTATGCCAGCTAGCCTTCGAACTGCTTTTTCTATGCAACTGCAAAGTAGATAAACACTGCTTCAGTCAATCTCCGGGTTAGTTTATTAATTAAACATCTAACTTGCAAACATCCTAAGTGCCCTAGTGGTGGCTCAAGCAACCTCATTAGATTAGCCCCTATATTTTATATTTATTGACTATCATTAGCTCAGTTTAAATCCCTAAACTAAGCTGCAAACTATGACCAAAAACCAAGTTAAAGTCTGATCTCTAGACCATCGCACTATCTCCTTTTGACAGTCTGGATGCATCGCACCTCTCGTGTGTTGTAGGTGAGATGCATGCCTATTTCCCTGTGTTACAAGTGTGATGATCAGATAAGATTGTTTCTGCCTCCAGATTTTGGTTTTTCTTCACTCTCCTCAGCTTTATTTAGGAGTTTTACAATCTGTGATCAGTATACCATTGTTGAAACTACCTTCCTTTGCATTATTCAGCCTCCATTGTACAAAGAATTGTGAATGTTTTTATGTATTTTTTTCCATTTGCAGTTCTCCTTTACAAACAGTAGCTTAATCGAACTGTCGTCTTTTGATTTGAAAGTGTCGCAAGTGTCGTTTTCAGTCAAAGAAAAGAATCCTCCTCTTTTTGATAGTCGATTACACTGTTACTCTTGTATTTGATTTGAATGAATAGTATTTCAAGTGTCGAAAGTAGTTTTCAATTCGAAATCGCAAAGTGTCGTCCTTGTCTTCGCTTCATCTTTTGAAAAGAATTGTTAGTATTGTCGCTTTGAAATAAGGATAGTTCAGATTTTTACTTAGAATTCTTTTTGTCATTCACACATTAAGAAAGCAGAAAACAAACACATGCATGTGCATTTGCATTTAAACTGCTTGTGGAGATTGATTTAGGATAGTGCATCTTAGTGTGTTCTCTCTGCTCTATGTTGAAAGAATTTCACTTCTCTTTCCTTAGTAACTAGGATTTTCATCGCAAAAAGAGAAATAAATGATTTTTTATCATCTTAGATTGCATATTTAGGATTTGTATATCTACATCATGCAGTGAACCTTAAAGGCAAACTTCTTAAGTTAGATCAACTGTAAAATAAATTTCAATGAACTTAAAAACGCTTTGGAACCTAACACAGAACATTTAGAAGTCTAGGCTAGAGATGTATTCCAGCGTCGTAAAGCCTGGTAACTATCGCTTTCATCATAGGTTGGGTGATTCCTCCTCTTTGAGATGACAAGTGCTAGTAAGGACTTATGCTCCCATGTACCATTGAGCATATATTTGGAGACCACAATAGGCTATATCCTTTATCCTTAGGAAGTAGTGTCTGCCACCCTATCAATCGCAATGCACTGAACACAACATTCGGGAAGATTGACTGTCATACCTTAAAAAGTATTCTACAGTTTTTCGATTGGTTTGGTAATCCCTCTGTCTAGATTTCCAGAGCAGTCAATTTCATTCCTTTTCAGACTCCTTAAAAGAAAAGGTCCATCTAAGCACTTGTCACTTCAGGCTCATTAAAAATCGAAGGCGACAGAGTCATCTTTAGCTTTTTCTCGACTCTTAAAAATTGAAAAAGCAAGTTGTGTCAAAGCGTCATAAAAAAAAATTTAATCGTAATAACGTCATTTTTCCCTTGTTGATCTTAGGTTGAGAAAATGGAGTCCACCAACCAATGATTTCCCTGTGGAGGAAATCCTATTCCTTTCTCCTCTTGGGGAGATGTTGGTGCACCTCATATGGCCACATTGTCCCTTCCAGGACTGACAATTGGCCTGCCAGTATGGTTCTTCTTGACCTCTGTCATTCGAAGCACCATGATTCCTGAGCAATCAAATCAGCAACCAGATGATACTTGAGTTACCCCCCAACCTTCTACTTCATTTGTTTCTCCCTCTCCTTCTTCCTCTTCGCTTGGTAAAGCTAGTAAAACTAAAAACCAAGTAACTGAGAGGAAGAAGAAAGGGAAGGAGAGGAAGAAGAAGAAGCCAACGGCCAAAGGGGGAAACCAAGCATCATCTAGCAAAAATCCACAAACTGCACCATCCAAACCTAAATCTCCATGTGTCATTTGCAAAGGGGACCACTATCATTGAGATTGTCCTTGCATTCCCCGAATGTTAAGGGACTGGTCTCCCCGCTTGCACAATCCGGTGTCCGTAACCTCTGACAATCATGTTGAAAGTACACTGTCAACCAGTGAAAGCAAAGTCACTGGACAAAAAGGAAGATCTAAAATTCCTTGTAGATTGTGTGAAGGCGATCATGCCATCCACTGTTGTCCCTTCCTAGATGAAGCTAAAAGAGTCTTGGATAACCATCCTACTTCACCACTATGGCTTCCTCCTGGATACAAGAAACTCTTGCCCAGTCCATTGCTAGTTGAGAATATGATTGACACACCTTTGTGGTCGGTTGAAGCATCTATCATTGAAGATAAACCCTCTGAGTCCACACTGGACCAAAGTCAATAGGTCGAGACGGCAGTCGAACCAGTCTTTTCTTCAGAAGGTATACCTTCAGATGATACAGTCGCCAAATAGAATGAGAATGACACCATTTAAATTCTCTTTGTAAACAGAGACTCCGATGAACATGGGGGAAATCTACCTGTTCCTTTACCACAGGAAGGAAGTTTGTCAGAGATGTATCCAGCCATTTATTCAGTCCCACCTCCAAGCAACCTAGTCATTTCCTTCAATTGGAATCTACTAGGCATACCCCGTCTACCATCTAATGTACCATTCTGAATAATAGTACAAGCTTACAGAATGGTCATGGTCGGTACTATCATAGATGAAGGGGCTTCTGTGAGTATCATTTCCTCAACTACTTGGAAAGCGCTTGGTTCGCCATCGCTTCTACCTGAGATGCGAAATCTGACAAGCTTCGACAAAGGACCAGTCGACCGTTAGGGATCCTTCCAAATTTTCCTATAACTTTGAGAAGGAAAACCATTTATCTGAATGTGATGGTAGTCGAAGGACCTTTAGATTACAATCTACTCCTTGGGCGTGCCTACATTTATAGCATGGGAGCTATTGTTTCCTCGCTCTTTCGAGTGCGTGTTTTCCGCATGAAGGCAGAGTGGTCCAGCTCGTAGACCAGTTTTCATTCCACGGTTCACACATAGCTAATAGTCAAGTTCCATCCCTATCTGGTCTTTTTACACAAGGAATGTCTCATCAATCTCCAATCCGTCCACCTAATGAGCGCGAGTGATTTGGTGATTGTGACTGAAACCTAGGAGGCATGCGCCTTGGTCTGCTTCGACAGGAAAACCCCAGTTATAAGGTAGGTTTTTGCGTAGGAATATGACTAGTGTGACACACCCGTACGTTTATGAAAATGGGATTAGACTAGAATAAGATTCCTCTGTCAGAAGGTATGCCTTTCCCGATAAAGCCAAGGAAGTGTTTTGTCTGCAAATTGAATGGTAACCTGGAAACTCTACTTCGTTATACATGGGGGCATGCAAACCTTTTTGCATGCAAGTGAAAAGAAACCATTTATTTTCTTAGTTTGTAGGTTCTTAACCCTTTAAACTTGTAGGATTGGTCATTCCTAGCTTGCATAATGAAAGGATCCGGAGCAAAGTTTCGAATGGGGCAAGCTTCCTAAAAAACGAACCTATCGATGAGACATCCTTATTATACGACTGGCACGAGCAGTTTTACGTGAAGTTCAAGATCGTTAAAAAATAAACCTAGCAATGAGCATATGTTCCACCAGAGTTTAAGCTCATTAAAAAATGAACCCACCTTCGGTAAATAACCATTGCAATCGCATAATTATTAGCTTTTGAGCCTTGGTCACATTCTTACCATCACCTCCATTCTTTTTTAGCCGATCATACGCCTCCATTTGATTGTTTACCCCTTTTGAGGAATAGTTGCGATGAGTGATCCTATTAGTCTCCTTCTTTACATTTTCGTGATTGAAAAGTTCCAAACTTTTCCTAGAACTAGCTGCTATCCGAAAACATCACTCATTCCTCAAAAAACAAGCCTCCTTTAAGATATTTTCATCTGACTCGTAAAATATGAAAATATTGCCCAGCAATTGGCCTCTCTAGCTCGTTAAAGTGATTGGGAGTGCCATCCCTCCTCTAGATTTTAATATTTTTGGACCTGAGGGATCATTGCACAAAAATATCGGGCGCTTGTCTTGTTCAGCTCGTTAAAACTATCGAAAATTCATCCCTTTCGTATTATTTTATACTTTTTCGGACTTAAGGGATTATATTACGAAAAAGTATTACTAGAGTTTCCTTTCCGAATCTTTTCAAACTCTCTAAAATTGAAAAGGACCGAGTTTTCTTTGTCGTTAAACTCGTTAAAACAATAGTGACAAACTTTTCCATGCAGACAAGAACAAGTTTCATTGTCGCTAGGCTCATTAAAACATAGTGACAGGTTTGCCCGAAAGGGAAATTATGGAACAAGTATATGTTATCCTCCTCAAGCTTGACAAAAATAAAGAGGTACTGGTCAACAATGACTGGGGAAAAATTGGGAAGAAAACTTGAAGAAACTTTATTGGTAGCAAGTCGCTCCTGAACATGACACTTTCACTCCATCACCATGATTGAGTCGGGTTGGATTATTCTGTTCACTGGTTATATCACCATTGGTCCATTGTACCATCCATTTTTGGGGTTAACGCTACCAATCCATTTCAATGTTGCCGATATGTTCAAGAGAAGTCACTCAGAGAATTCACCAACCCAGCTTGTGTCTCATCCGCTGCAATACCTTCACCCTTCATTCTTTCATGACTGCCACTCTGAACCTTGTATCATCAGATCGTTTTCACCTCCACAAAATCATTTGCTCTGTTTCATGTCGTAGATGTGGGATTCATTAAGGCCCTCCTATGATGAGTCACTTCTTGTCGACATCAGATCATTATCCAAGAAGTTGACTTAGGAACAACCCTTTCAGTACTTTGAAGCTTGCATGCCTCAATGGCAAGTTTCTCACTTCCGATGACAGGTTTACATCAATGGCCTTCAACCAAAAGATTTTGCGTGGTGTTCGACGTCAAGTCCAATTTTCACACCACGTGAATTGTACTGTAGTACCTTGAGGGTCATTATCATTATCGGCGATTCCTCTCGTGCCTGTTAACAGCTTCCATCATTGGCTGGTAATCAAGTGATGTCTTTCCATGTTCGACTTCAGAACATCTTTTCACATGGATCGACTTGTACTTCGAGCGAAGATTGAACAAGTTTGAAGACCCCAGATCTAGTTTAATCTATCCGGGCTGTGATATATTCAGGAAAATAAAAACATCAAATGTACATCATAGATGCATAGATAATCATCCAATCCAAAGGATGATGGCTCTACCAGAATCATCAGTCTGCCATACAGACGATTGTCTGTCTTATATACATGAAAATGAATTTATAAAAGTTGAGCATGGGAATGCCTTCCTCAACTAGATCATGAAAATATTATGAAGATAATTTATTGTATTGTATCTTATTACAGGTCACCTTCCAGTACGAAAAAACCTCAGATCCTCATGATAAAGCATTTCACCCGACATCAAAAGATTTATGACCTCATGCTTTAGGGGGAAAATCTTATAGACATATTTGGGCACTGCAACCCCAATATTATATGTCCATAAACAAAGGGCTTCTAATTCCCTAAAAGTGTTGTTTCATACCCTAAAGGAACAAGGCCAGCTGATTACATCATCTCCCAGAAGTTCTCCATGAAAAACTGCTCAGAACTAGTCAAAATTGGACCATCTCACCTACTCCATGGTCAAAGTACGATGCATCCCACCTAATGCACACGAGGGGTGTGATGCATACTGAAAATCCCTTCTATGGGGTGCGATAGGCGAGAGTAGACAAATGGCAGAGACAATTTGCAAGGTGGATGATCATGGAATCTTTCAGAAACTTCTCCTATGACACTCGCCTCTCTGAATTCACCCAGGGATGAGTAAGAAATCATGAAATATCCAAGTAGAATTGAGAACTATTAGAGAAATGACACTAATCAAAAACCCAGAAGCTGACTTACCCACCTGCAAACATCTATATATGGATCCCTCATCGTAGAGATCTAGAGGCTGGAATTTTGCATCTTAAGGAAGTGTTGTTGGTTTCTTTATGGAACATGATAGTGTTGGGTGATCTAGCTTTTCATAAGGTGAATAAGGGCTTTCATGCTGGGAGGATGGCGCTAGGTCAGATCATTGGGTTGTAATCCTCTCTTCTACTACTTCTATCAATAAAGCTATTTGAGTTTTCCTCCATATTCTTGTATGATTGATATATGCATTTGTATGGCCAATATATAACTGATCCTATATTGTTTATGATTGTAGATCTCTATGCTTTGATGGTATTATGTTGCTTTGACTCTACAGGTGTTCTTTGAAGCGGGACAAGTGAGGAAGGAGCGACAAAGATCTGTCAAAGGGGAGAGGAATCAAGCAAGGAAAATGAAAGTAACTTTAGTTAGTTTGTTTCTAAGATAGCTACCCATCTTAGTGGGACTAGCAACTCTGAATCGACACTAGTTTTCCCAGATAACAAGAGGGCATGTTAGGGTCCAACCCTAACCCCCTTTATTTATGTAATAAGCCCAATGGGCCGAGTTAGACTCATAGTTAGTTAGAGAATCAATAAAGATTTTATTAATAATTGTATGTGGTTGACCCGCATTAAAGAAAAGGGACCACAGTAGTTGTAAACAGGCCATAGTTAATAAATAAAGTGGTTAACCCATGTTATGCAAAGGACCACTAGTAGTTAGGGTTTTCGAGGTTTTTTAGCTATAAATAGTCTTAGTTAGTAAGGGAAACATCATCGAGTCTTATTGTAACTAAGCTATTCTCTGCTAGAGGTTTCCCCCTAAAAGAGGCAAGTGAACATTGAATTTTTTTCTAAATAATAAAATACTTTGTAGATTTTCTCATTTCATGTGATAATTCTGTGTTTTGGGCTATATTTCTTCGTATTTCTAGTATTCTGGATTTCTCCAAGTCAAGAGCAGAACAGACACACACACACACACACACATATACATAGGAATGGTTCAAGCAAATTCTGGCTTGAAGGCCATAGCATTGTACATCATATTCTAGACATTTCGCTGCTACTGTCCAAAACATCCATATAAAACTATCACTAATTAACCATGAACTATAAATTACTAGTATGAATTGATTTCCTCCATATATTCTCTAAAACACATCAAAAAAAATTGCATATTTGCATAACATGATAAAAAATTAGAAATTGGATGAGATTACATATCCTCCATGGTAGAGGCGACCTAGGCTTCATTATATTCCATTTCCAACTGAGAAGGGGTGACTTCCTGGTCATCAACAAGATCGAAGTTGCACCCCTCCTGTTGTTCAGAATTCTTGGGCTACTCCATCTTGTCCATGACTACTCTATTATGTACCTCAGCAACATTCCCTACGTCACCATGTGCCAAATTTTCCACTTGAAATTATAGAATTTTGTTCACCAACTGAAGGTGATCCATCTTGAGTTCTAGAAATCCCAGTCATTAAGTTAATAGTTCATTCTCGACTTGAGATTATTTCATAATCATCTTTGCATGTCGAGATATCAAAGAAATGACAAACTCTAGAGCACCTGCCATTTTGGAAAGCATGAGGCCAAGCTCTTCCTCTGCATCCTCAAAATCGCACTCCATAACTTTGAAATTGCACCAAACTTGTTGACAGATCTAACAAATTAAGGCTCTAATTGCAAATGCTTTGTTTCCATTCTGTCCCCATCGATCAATAAATACTTTTGAACCCAAGTTACTTGAAATGATCCCACTACATGAGTCATTAATGCCAACCCTGTTCACAAAAACAAAATATGCAGAGGCCATAATGGAAAGATTGCAATTAAGGCGGATTTAAATGTAATGAAAACTTAATTTCTAATGCAAGGATGAGAACCTCGCACATGTGAATGGCTTTAATAATCACATATTTCCTTCTCCAACTATCATTTGCCCAGGAAAGTATGACATTCACTATCCAAGAGGCGGCATTGACACAAATCTCTATTGCATTCTGAAGCTGCCACAATCTTACATTTAATGAGGATTCATAGTAATGCAAGGTTGGTTCAAATAACAAGACCAGACTCCTTATTCTATGTATAATGCACCTGAATATCAAAGACATAAAAAATTATATTCAAATCCTTCCTTTTACTGTTAAACCTCTATCATCAATCTGCTCTCCTTGTTTAGCCAAAGAGTTAGCCACAGTGTTGAGATTTCTTTTGACATGAAAGAATTCAATCAGATCAAATTTATCCACTATTAATTAGATTCAGTGTAGAATAGAAGCAAGGGTATACTCATCTTTTTCTCTAAATTCAATACCAAGCCCTACAATAATCATAAGATATATATCCTTATTATTTGTTGATATTCCTAATCCCCAAACAAATTTAATTTTCTTTTCTTGGTTGGTATGGAAATGGACTCTCCCTCGACAAAATATTCGCCCACTAGGATGAAAAGAAGAGGCGATTGAACAAAGGCGACCAGGGTTAACAACTTCTGTAGCGGGTTTCTCTCCATGGAGCGGCGCAGAGGAGGGAGTTCCACTCCCTCCTATAAGGAAGTAGTGGCCAACAGGAGTAAGAGGCCTCTGGAGAAAGAAAAAGGTGATGTGGAGGAAGGTAGAAATAACAAGGAGAAGGAATAAGAAAGCACTAAAGCGAAAAAGAAGGATGGTACAAAAGACAAGGAAGAAAATGACAAAACACAGGGAACAAAAGACAAAAATCAGAAGAGTCAGTGAAAACCCAAAGCTGAAATTACTCCTAGAGTAGTTTTAAATAATCCAGCGCTGCAGGAGCACAAAGATCACATGCGGACTTATGCAATCATATGCAAATTCATGGGGCTATGGCCCACCGAAAAAGCTTTGCAAACATGGATAAGATACCACTAGAAGCCCAAAGGTAGCATTGGTTTACATCTGGAGTCCAAAGGTTTTTGTACTGTGGTGTTCACTAACATTGAAGGTAAGGACAGCGTGTTTGAAGGCGAGCCGTACTTCTATGCAGTAGCAGGACTGTATATGAAACCATGGATGACGAACTTCATTCCAGAGCAGGAAACTTTTACTTCGGTTCCAGTTTGGGTAAGACTATATTCTCTACCTCTTGACTATTAGCAAACTGAATCCCTTGCAGCCATAGGCAATAAATTAGGACGATTTATCAAAGCCTCCGAAGCCACAAGGAGGGGAAATACACTTCTTTTGCTAGGATTTGTGTGGAAATGGACCTATCTGAAGCTCTTTTGGATGAAGTCATCTTGGAGGTTTTTGATGAGGAATGGGTGCAAATAGTCGACTATGAACATACTCCATTCAGATGTCGTAGATGCCATGAACATGGGCACCTTCTAAGAGATTTCCCCCTCAGTCAAGTAGATAAAATAAGCAAAACGAACGCAATGAAAGCCACAGATAGCTTCCACAAAGTAGTTCATAAAGGGAAAAGCGGAAAAAAGGGACAAAGCAATACCATGTTGAAGGAAAAAAGGGTAGCCATAACCAGTTCCAAGTTCTTGAAGAAGAGGAAGAAATGACAATATAAGATCAAGCTATGAATGAAGATTACGAGAAGAAGGAAAAGGATAAAGAAAGAGATCAGACACAGGAAAACGAAAAATAGAAGGGGATTATGTTTAATGAATCAGAGCTGGAAATGGATCAGGAAATGACCCAGAGTGATATGGATATGGAGGACAATGAGCTTCAGGAGATTCTGGACAGAGAAAACCTGGATCTAGAAGGGTTCTTGGCTCACGGAACAACTGGTGGGGTAGAATCACTACCACCAGAAGAGCTCAATCGGATACAACAACTATTCTTATGTAAAACCTATGAAAAGGGTTTGAGGGGGTAAAGAACATTGAAAGACAGAGCAATGATGAGATGAAAGCAGCAAAAATGACTCTGGGGTTAGCACTGAGAAATCAAGGGAAAAAAAGAGGTAGGAAAAACAGAGTGAGCTACCAATGGAATGTGGAAAGCTTATGGTGAACTCAGGTAAGATGAAAGACCTGACTAGTTACTCCTTTACCAATCTTGAATTATGAAGTTCACAACTTGGAACATTAGAGGTCTTGGTAGCAAGAGAAAACAGAGAATGATGAATAATAGAATGAAGCAGGTAGCTTCGGATACAATTTTTGTCCAAGAGACAAAATGCTCCATTAGAAATTAAGGCAAATCCATAGTAAATGGCTCAGTAGATTCGAGTTTCGAGAAGTTAAAGTAGAGAATACAGCAAGGGGTATCCTCACACTCTGGAATCCCCAAAAAAATAGTATAATTGATGCAGAGGCATCAAGGAATTATTTATGAGTTGTTATACATCCAATAGGAGACAGGGACACTTACCTAGTCACAAATGTTTA
>APFE030024595.1:0-14390 GCA_000404065.3 Pinus taeda
ATTGTATCTCGAGCCTGTAAATTGATATTCATGCACAACCTACAAAGGTTGAGTTATGCCTTATTTATTAGCACCAAGTTCTTCTTCCTCCTCGTGCCTCATCCTTGTAAGGAGCTTCATGTTTGTCCCTATAATTGGGATCTCCAAATCTCCAATAGAACTCATACTATGTGAAGACAAAAATAAAAGGAAATCAATATCTTTTACCTCCTCTTTCGATTCGGAAAGAACTGATGAGGGTTTCTCATAATCCATTGTTGGTGTTTTGCTAACTATCGTGTTGCATTCCCCAACTTCCTTTCTGACATACCCATGTCATGTTCGACACGGTAATTCCTCTACTTTGATGGGGTTCACAATGCCTTGGCCATTATCACCCAAGCCTTTTCCTTCATATCCCATTCTCTTCAACAGTTTGGAGCTAATTCTTGTGGTATGATTTTCAAAAATAGTGAAATCATCGTCAAGAAACATACCGGAATATGGAGAACTACTTTTAACCTTACATAGGTCATCTTTAAAGCCCTCGTCCTTTTCTTGCAACTGTTGTAGCAAACTTTTTTTTTCCTCTTTATCTTCATGTAGACACATCTTCAATTCAGCACTCTCTATTTGAATATTATGGTTGTTGTGCTTCAGTTCTTCCAGGGCCTCTTCTATGGCTTGCAACTGAAGCTGAAAACACTCATTTTCCTTTATCTCTTTCTGTAGAGTTTCATACATTATTTCTACCCTTTTGGAAATTTTTAGCATGGTCTCGTACATCATTTTTTCATCCTCTGTCATTGCACATTCCATTGTTCACACTACAATTCACATCAAAGTAAAGACCACTCTGATACCACTTGATCCAGGGCCGGGTGTGACAAAGGACCCTTCCAAGACCTTTTACTTTCATGATGCGTTAAATTTCATTATTAAAAGAACATAAATGAATACATGTGCATGCTGTAAAGAAGAGGAACATGTCAATCATCAGCACACGAAACTCAAGACGTTGATAATGGAATTCATCTAGGAGAGACTACGTCTCCAGGCCCCAATGTCAATATGGTGTAGGGCACTACATTAAGTGTTGTCAATATTGATGATGTACACAAGAGATGATGTCGTGATCATACAAGTAAAATTCCCTCACGCATGAGTGGTTCTAAGAGATGTTCCACCATAGGAAATCTCAGTCAAAAGACTCCTATCAGTATGACACAAAACTCATGCATGATGAGCATCCCACAAACATGGCATAAAAGGAATCTCAAAGAAAAAATGCATGGTGACACATGAGTATCCCATCAACATACAACAAAGGGGATCTCAAAACACAACATGATGAATCATGACAACAAGTATATAACATAGGCGATACCGCATCACATCAAGCAGGAATGATAAAAATGAGTAAGAAACAAGATCCCACATCAAACATCAATCAAGGACCTGTGAAACACAATTCATAGCAAAAAAAGTACATGAACAATTCATATACCTCACAACCAAGGGCCATCTAAAGAAGCAGATTTCCAACTACTGAAGCTATTCGAACCATCGATCTCACGACATCAATCACATGACTTCTCGCACATGGATGTTGACACCTACATTCCACTTAGAAAATTAGCTGAAGAATAGAATGAGATAATGAGAAATCTAAACACACCATCAGATTTTTGACATCAAATAGTGCCAAATCAACTGTCCATTTTCTGGATTCTGAGAAATTGAGAATCTCGGGCTCAATGAATTTTTTATATTCCCCCTGTTTCATCAAAGATTCTGCTCCATGGGTGGACTGGAATCTGCAACTCCAAAGGTGAACCTGACTTCACCATTACGATCCTTGTGTAAAACCATGAAAAACGACTATAAACTTGACTATATTCTGACATGCAGAAAAATTACCTCCTCTGGAAAATTACAAGGATCATGGTTCTGCTCCCTATTTTGCAGCAATCATGGTTCCACCCTCATACTGAAAATGACCAAAAAATGTAGAACTTTGATGTAGAAATAGATAGCGCCATTGCGTTCATGGCATGGAGAAGTGCTGAAACCATATAAAATTTATCAAAATCTGACAAGATGAAATTTCACCCCTCCTGCAAAATGTTGCCTCGAACTGTGTGCCAATATTTTGCCTCCTCTATCTCGAAATCCGTGCCCATTCCTGGTTCCTCCATCTATCCCATGCACTGTGAAAATGAGGTTTATATATAAATTACTGGGTGGATTTATCAACGCTGGCGCTCATGGCTCAACGGTGGCATGCTATGTTTGGTGTTCAGAGGTCACAAGTTCAAACCCCCCCTCCACCCTTTCATTACACTATTTTTGGATTTTTGTCTTGTTTTGTATTAAGTTTGGGGCCACCCGCTTGGGGGCCGGTCACATTGGTTGGGCAGGTTTGACCCTTGCTGACACCCTTATCGCCATAGTGGTGTAATAAGTATGTTGGGGTGGGGTTCCGAGTCAACCGAACCCCGACCCTATTAACATATTGTTTGGATGGTTATGGTGGTGCCGAGGTTTGACCACCCGACACCATATTTTAATAAGTTTGTTATGGGAGTTGAGGGGTGGTAGGGGTGGTGGCCTGCCACCGTATTTTATTTCATTTTTTTTTAAAACAAATTAATATACATTTTTCAAAATTTTGTTTTAAGCCATAAGAGACAATTTAACGACCCCATAATTTCACCCGAAATCCGGCCCAGGTTGGCCAGAATCTGATGCCTGGAAAAAATTCCAAATTGTGGCATGCTTAAGCCTGCCCAGTCATCAAAATGTCAACCAAAATTTGATTGTTTCTAACTTTCGCACACGGACTCAAATTGATGAATTGTTCACATCGACGCAATCAGAACGACGAGGTCTATGCTTTGGTCCTGGTTCGAAAGAATTCTGATCACTTTGATTTTTGAGCTTCCCTGAGTCCTTGTCTTGTGTGTATCTCTAGAGCCACTTGGATCACTTTTGCTTCTCAATGATGGTAATAGCTTTGTTAAAAATAAACATTGGTGTTCACATTTTTTCAAAATTTGTAGCATATAATCCTTGGAGTTTTCTTATTTGTAATTTTCTAATAGACGAAATGAAAACTTCTATGCAAAGTACATCTTGTCAATTTTCTCAATTTGAAAAATAAGCTTTTCATATTCAATCAACAGGGTTAGAAAGGCCATCATCGATGTCGTAGTTTCTCGCATATAATTCAACGAGCATATTTCTTATTACTAGTGTTTTATGTGGCAATATTGTTGTTTTTCATAAGACGCAAAGTTTCTTTGAATACTTTCAATTTTCACAAATGCTTCAAACATTATTAACTATGTATCCACATGTATCCACAGACTCTATCTTAAAAAAATTTCTTTTTTATTTGGTTTTGGATTTTGTTTATGCGAAAAAGTGGAACTTACCTATTTATGTCTATTTTGGCACATATTTTAGTTTCGGATAGATTTCAGTTCTGCACAAGTTTTTGTTTCGTAGAAACTTTAACTCTGGGAAAAGTTTAGCTATAGTGATGAGTATAATCATTTAAGAATTTTTTCTTCTTAGGAAATTCCGTTAGGACTTGGTAAGGCTTTTGAAAGAGATAAACTTAGGGCATGAGCCAAAGGAGAGTGCTCTAAGAGGTCCCGTGACACGACATAAAATTTTATGTCTACTGTAAAATCTTATTGTGTCTTTTTTGCTTTTAATTGTGATCCACTAACTTGTTGTTAGGCCATAAGTGCTTACATGAATTTTCAAGGGAGGATGCCAAAATATGTTAACTAATGTGGAGAACAAGGAACTCATTTCTTTCACATGCATGGAATTCAAGACAGAATATATATATTGTTTCATTGGAAAATTTGTAGGAGATGAATTTTATTTTCATTTGAATGGGTTATGTGTAAGTCATTTTTTTGTAAGCTTGGCAAGACTCTTCTATTTCATTTCAAAAGGAAGATAGAAATACATACTCATCCAACATTTTTTATATGGTCTCAACTCCCCCACTAGGAAATCGGATATGTTGGTCATCTAACTGCATGATAATCCATCCAAAATTCAAATTTTTTCATAATGTCCAGAAGTGCAATATAGGTTTGAATATATTTAACAATCCTAATATCTAGATAACTACAGCAACATGTAAATTTCTTAGAAGTATTGGGTTGTGTTATATTCTTTCCATGTAGTTAACAAGGGGTTTGAAGGGCACCCGTAACCCCACTTTATGGGGTCCAGGGCAGTGCCCCAGAAAATTTTGGTTTTGGACACTATATTAGGTTGGGTGGACCCACCTATGGTTTTGTGCATGATTTTAACACATGTTTTTTTGGACACGATGGTTTTTGGTCCATGGTATTGGACGTGATGGTTTTAAGTCCATGGTATTGGACACGATGGTTTTCGGTCCATGGTATTTCACACGATGGTTTTCGGTCCATGGTATTGGATGCTTCGGCATGTATAAATATGTATTGTAAAATTGAAAGGAACATAATGAAAAATCAAGCTAGTAGTCTCTGTTTTGGGATCCAGTGGGAAAATCTCTGCGTATATGTGTTTTATGTGTTATTCTCTCACATTGTTTATTTTTTTGTGTTTTAGAATTTATATGCAGGTAATCTCTGTACGGGGTTAAAACCTACACTTGGTATCAAAGATATTTTTGGCTTCAAGGGGATGCCTTTGTTGCTGAGGGATTTCGCTCGGGCCTGTAGTAGACCCTGTTTAGTGGGAGATCTATGAGATAGATTCTGGTGGTGAAAGAAGATGGCGAGTGGTGGAAAGATTGAGATAGAGAAATTTAATGGTCAGAGTTTTGAGTTTTGGAAACTCAAGATGGAGGATATGTTGGTGGATAAAGATCATTGGATCATCGTAGATCTAGGTACTAAACCAACAGCAGTGACCGATGAAGAATGGAAGAAGTTGGATTGGAAGGCAAAGAGCATAACATGATTGTGTGTCTCAGATTCAGTATTGTTGAATGTATCAGGGTAAGCTACGGCAAAGGCTTTGTGGGACAAGTTAGGCACTTTGTACCATTCTAAGTCTTTGGTGAATAAACCGTTCCTGCGGAAAAGGTTGTATAACCTGAGGATGAAATATGGAGACTTAGTGACAGAGCATCTGAATGAATTTAATACTATGGTAAGTCAGTTAGCATCTGTTGATATTAAAATCTTAGATGAAGATAAGTGCATCAGTTTGTTGTGTTCTCTAACAGATTCATGGAATAGTCTGGTTATTGTAATAGGTAGCAATGCAACTGCCTTTCATTTTGATGAATAGTCTCATCCTTGCTGGCAGAGGAGATGAAACGGAAAAATATGGAGAGCCAAATGGTGATGCCTTGTCTGTACAAGGATAGTCCCAGAACAGAAACAAAAATAATTCATCGAGTGGGAGATATAAATCTAGAGGGAGATCTAAATCTCCAGGAAAACTTGTAAAGGTGGTGTGCTGGAAATGTGGAAAGGAAGGGTACTTCAAAAGGGACTGCAAATATAAAGCTCCTGATAAAGGAAAGGGATCTAATGATGCTCCTTCTAGGGAGGCGAAAACCACCTCAGATGAAGGTGGGGATGTGTACTTGGCTTCTTCAAGTACACATGTAGATCATGAGGCATGGTTGATTGACTCAGGTGCATCCTTTCACTCCACTCCCCATAGAGAGTGGTTCTACGAGTATGAGAAATATGATGGTGGTGATGTCTTCTTGGGGGATGATGGGAAGGCTAGAATCGTTGGTCGTGGAAAAGTAAAGTTGAAGTTTTAAGGTGGAAGGGTAAGAATGCTTCCAGGTGTTCTACATATTCCTACATTAGCCAGAAATCTAATTTCTGTTAGCAAGCTGGATGATGTATGTGTAAAAATAGTGTTCAAGAAGGATACGTGCAAGATGGTTCGGGGAGCACTGGTATTGATGCGGGGAGTTTGGATTGGAACTCTGTGCAAGCTACAAGGTAGCATTATTATTGATGGGTGCAAGAGTTCTATGGTTCCCGAAAGTGGAGCAGAAAATCTAGTGGTCTCTAGAGGGAAGACTATGTTGTGGCATCAAAGGCTTGGACATATTGGAGAAAAGGGCCTTCAGATACTTCATGGTAAAGGTATGGTAGAAGGTATGAGTAATAGCCCTATGGATTTTGATTTCTGTGAAAATTGTGTATATGGGAAGTAGAATCGAGTGAGTTTCCCCTCTGGAACTAAGAGGGCGAAACAGATATTAGAGCTTATGCAAAGTGATGTGTTTGGACCTGTGAAGGTTGAACCATCACTGGGTAAGTCTGTGTACTATGTATCATTTGTAGTTGACTTCTCAAGGAATACATGGCTATATTTCCTTAATAAGAATTCTGAAGTCTTTGACAGGTTTAAAGAATTCAAGGCTCTGGTGGAAAACCAGACAGAGAAGAAGATAAAAGTGTTAAGGACAGATAATGGTGGAGAGTTTTGCAGTAAGGAATTTCAAGAATTCTGTAAGAAGTGTGGTATAGCACAGCAAAAGACTACTCCATATACACCTCAGCAAAATGGAGTTGCAGAAAGAATGAATAAGACGTTGATGGAAAGGGCAAGAAGCATGCTCAGTGGTGTCGGGTTAGGACAGGAATTTTGGGTAGAGGTAGTGGATATTGCATGTTACTTGGTCAATAGGTCACCTTCATCAGCATTGGAGGATAAGACTCCACAAGAGGTATGCACTGGTAAGAAACCCTCTCTTTCACATTTGAGGGTATTTGGATGTGATGCATATGTACATGTTCCAAAGGAGAAATGAACCAAGTTGGATAGTAAATCTGAAAAGTGCATCTTTATTGGGTATAAGGATGGTTTAAAGGGTTATAAGCTTTGGAATCAAGTCACATGAAAGGTTGTGTATAGCTGAGATGTGGTGTTTAGAAAGGTGAAAGATGTTATTAAACATGAATTCCAATGAAAGGAACCTGAGAAGATATAATTTGAGCTAAAGAAGGAAGAATCAAACTCTACAGCAGAGGAGGAATCAGAAGATGAAGAGCCACAAACTTCGGCTGTGAGAAGATCAGTTCGAGAAAGAAGGCGGCCTGAAAGGTATAGTCCATCTGCTTTCTGTTCAAATTTTTCTTTAACTACTATTGACGATGATCCCAAAAATGTGAAGGAAGCAGTAGATTCAGAGTATGGACAACTCTGGAAAAAGGCCATGGTTGATGAAATGGCATCTTTGCACAAAAATGAAGCTTGGGATCTGGTGGAGTTTCCAGCTGGAAGGAAACCCATTGGCAGCAAATGGGTGTTCAAAAAGAAGACAAACACAGAAGGAAAAGTGGAGAAATACAAAGCTCGGTTGGTAGCAAAAGGTTATTCCCAGGTGCCCGGAATTGATTTTGCTGATATTTTTTCTCCTGTTGCCAAAGTGACTTCTATTAGATTACTTTTATTTGTTGCTGCTGCTTTTGATTTTGAGGTAGAACAAAAGGATGTGAAGACAACATTTCTTCACAGGGATCTGGAAGAGGAAATATACATGAAGAAACCTAAAGGCTTTGCAGTGAAGTGTAAGAAAGAATTGTTATGCAAGTTAAAGAAGTCTATGTATGGGTTAAAACAGTCACCAAGGATGTGGTATCAGAAATTTGATACATTTATACGGGGACTTGGCTTCACCAAAAGCAAAGCATATCACTGTGTGTATTTTTATTTAATTGGTGACCGTGTTATTTATCTGTTCTTGTATGTGGATGACATGTTACTGGTTGGAAATGACAAAGAAATTATCCAGGATTTGAACACCCAATTGTCCTCCAAATTCGACATGAAAGATATTGGTGCTGCAAACTATATTTTGGGCATGGAAATTAAAAGAGATCAGGCAAAGAGGAAGCTCTGATTAAACCAGAGGAAGTATGTTGAGGCAATACTATAGAGGTTTAATATGCAAGATATTAAACTGGTGAAGGTTCCTATTCCTGTAGGTTTGAGGTTATCTGCTGAACAATGTCCCAAGGCAAAAGAAGAGGAAGAGGACATGTCCCATGTTCCATATGCAAGTGCAGTCGGTAGCCTGATGTATGCAATTCTCTATACTAGACTGGACATTGCACATGTAGTGGGAGTATTGAGCAGGTTTATGTCAAAACCAGGAAAGGAGCATTGTACAGCAGTGAAGCGGGTTTTCAGGTATTTGTGTGGCACTAGTGATTATGGTCTGTGCTACCAAGGAAGACCAGGATTGGACAGAGTGTTGGATATTCGTGGCTTTGTTGATGCAGGCTGGGTTGGAGATCTAGATCATAGAAGATCTACAAGTGGGTGTGTGTTTAACCTATTTGGAGGTGCAGTCTGTTGGATGAGTAAGAAACAATATGTAGTGGCACTATCAATTGCAGAGGTAGAATACATGGCAGGCACTGATGCAAGCAAGGAAGTAGTTTGGTTGCAGAGATTGTGTTCAAGTATGGGGTTAGTACAAGAAGCTATAAGGATATACTGTGATATCCAAAGCGCAATTTTCTTGGCAAAGAACCTTGCATATCATTAAAAGACAAAGAACATTGACATTCAGTATCACTTTGTGAGGGATATAATAGAAGACAAAAAGTTGTTGCTAGTAAAGGTGGACAGTTTGAAGAATATTGTGCATGCATTGACAAAATCTATGAGCTCTGAGAAGTTCTCTTGGTGTAGAGAGACAATGGGCATTTCAAGGCTAGGAAAATGACTAAGATCTCTTGTGGCAACAAGTGGGAGAATTTTGGGTTGTGTTATATTCTTTCCACATAGTTAACAGGGGGTTTGAAGGGCACCTGTAACACCAAAATTTTGGTTTTGGACCCTATGTTAGGTTGGGCGGACCCACCTATGGTTTTGTGCAGGATTTTCGCAAATGTTTTTTTGGACACAATGGTTTTCGATCCATGGTATTGGATGTGATGGTTTCAGTCCATGGTATTAGATGCGATGGTTTTCGGTCCATGGTATTGAATCCTTCGGCATGTATAAATATGTATTGTAACATTGAAAGGAACATAATGAAAAATCAAGCTGGTAGTCCCGGTTTTGGGATCTAGTGGTAAAATCTCTGTGTATATGTGTTTTATGTGTTATGCTCTCACATTGTTTATTTTTCAGTGTTTTAGAATTCGTATGCAGGTAATTTCTGTATGGGGTTAAAACCTACAAGAAGTTAAACTAAACATTACTCGAAATTTTCCAAAAAAACGAAACCTTGCTAACTTGACCCTTATTTGTCTAAAGAGTCCATAGGTGTCTGATCTTTGGCACTGGAACTCAGTAGCTCATTCCATGTAAGACACAAGGTATGCTTCTCAACACGGCTGAGATGAACATTCTGAAGTTGAATTTGACATTAAATCAGCTGAAATTCCCTGAGAATTTCCTGGAGCCCAAAATTGGGTTTAGATGGACCAGCTGAGTTGGACCCAATAGATTTTTCCATGATGTTCTTCATAAGCCATTATAAGTATACTGACTGCTGGAATTTGGTATATCTTCCCCTGGAATGACCTGGATCCTGCACTAAGGATAACCACTCTCCCAAATCAGAATTAGTATTTTCAAGTTTCTCCTTTAATTTCTCTTCCCATCCTGATATTAGTTGGCGAACAAGAGGAGGGGTGCTACTATAATAAACCCGTGTAGCATCAAGATTTTCCAACTCTACCCCAACAACCTCCACCTCTTGGTGATGGAGTTGGGGTTTTCCAGTCCCCACTCCCATGACCACGACTTTGACTTTGAACATTTTCACCCTGGCCATAGTTCCTTTTGGAAGAGGCAGGGTGAGCCATAGTACTTAAATGTGAACAATCACAATAACCACTCGACTGGAAATGGGTCACCTGAAACCACATAGAGCCTGGGAAAGTAATACTAACACTACCTAGCAACCAAAATTTCGACCAAGAAAATGCTCGTCCAATGAAAATATTGAAAGGCACCAGAGCAAATCCTAGACAGAGATATAAGAATCCTGTACAGATACGAGGGTGTAATACAAGACATATATGAGCATCAAATTCAAAAAACTAGTTAAACTCTCTGCCTTTAACCTGGTCATAGCTCAGTGAGCTATCATTACTTTTAGATAAAGCCCAGATCCTGAATGAGGACAGGGATATCCACCATGTGGGGCTACCATATGCCCAATTTACCAAAACAACTTGCAGCGACTGGTACTTTCTTAGGTAGCTCTCCTCATTGAGTATCCAGCCCCCCTTTACATTAAAAATGAGCTCAGACTGAATTTCTACATACAAACCCATAAAGGATTGAAAATTTCCATAAATCACAGAGAAACTGACAGAACGCAAAGGGTGTGCTTCGATTTTCATGCTAAAATTTTCATGACCAATGCAAATTACCTCAGTACTTTCCAATATATGCATTTAAGAAACAACCATTAAACCAGCCAAACAAAGATACATGACAAGGTTAGAGAGGATGGAATTATCTAAAACAAAAGAATCGTACCCACACCATATGTGCAACGTATGGAAGCCATGAATACGCATGTGTCTCCCACCAATGGCTAATCCTGTAACCTGAAGTGATAACCTAATCCTAGCCGACAAGCGTAAAATGGAATTATAACCAAAGCACCAGAGAAAACCATGTCTGTTGGCATTATGGTACAGGTTTGGCGCTATGGCACAGGTGTTGTCCTTGATGGCAGCTCACTCTGGTGACAAATCATAGTTCGGGCAATCAGAAAGAAGAAAAAGATATATACGCAGTTTCACCTTGACAAAGTCATGTATACACGCCGATTAGACGTTCCGAAGTCACGTATGCATATACACGCACTTTCATGCAAGAAAAAGCGCGTACATGTGGGAGAACGTTTTTTTGGTCCGTGGTATTTAGTCCTTGATATTTGGACCTATGGTTTTTGGGCCATGGTATCTTATCAAAAGTGTTGATCCCAAGTATTGAGTCCATGGTATTGATTTGTTATGGTTTAGGAATGTGGTATTGTGAAAGGCCTAAGACTATAAAAGAGGAAGGAGATCATTTGGCAAAGGATAATCTGAATTAATTGAATATATGATAAAGTGCTAGATCTGGAATACTAGGGATTGGGTTATGGTGCGGATCTGGATCTGAATGAAGGAGGAACCTAAGCGCAAGGAGAAGGATAAGTTCTCTTGAAGGGTCAAAATCTTAAGGCTTGAATAATAGTATCTTTGAATGATTTTCATATGTTATATGTGGTGCATGCTTGATCTATAAATCTGGTAATCTGGGTTAACTAATGTCTGATTGATTGGAAGAGTGAATTATCCTTTATAGATCTGTACGCAGGTTCAGTGAAGTGAAGGTGCATATACACGCTGGTTCTGTGACTAAAAATAGCATATACGCAGGTTGTTCCAAACACAGAAGCGTATACACGCAGGTTTCTGGTTATTAAAGTAGTGTACATCTCTTAAATTGTGTTCTAGTTGCTTTTGTTTATTGTTGCAGTGTTTTGGGTTCATAATTTGGTGTGTGGTTACTGTTACTGTGTTCTGGGTACAGTTGTCAGAGAAGAGTCTATTTGATTCAGTTTTAATTGGTGAAAAGGAGATTGTTTGATGATTGATTGATGTTCATGGATCCAGTCTAAAAATTTATGAAACGTGGTCCCTAGAAACAAAGAGAAGGTTGTAGCCTTCTGCAGGTAGTAGCCTGTGTACTAGTATCCCAGCTAGTACAAAAGCTAAGGGGGTTGTAGCTCCCTTCCAAGAAAAGATGGAGAACAAGAGAGGGTTGTAGCTCTTTGCAGGTAGCAGCCTGCATACTGGTAAAGGAATACACCAGTACATAAACATTGTAAAAATAAGTTTCTAAATAAAGGAAGATAGAGACGAATTGCAGCAGGTGGTTTTCACCCACATTGGGTTTCCACCTTATATCTTGTGTTCTTGTGTGTGATTTTCTTCTGCTCTGCTTCACTATTTCTGGTTACTGTTTATTTGATTCTGATACATAGATTAATGAACAACATCTGTAAGATAAATTAAATTATAAGTCTGCATGGTATACGTGGGTTTCCTTATCTGTAGTTGTGTATATACACGGTTTTCACTAACTGGAGTAGCGTATATGATCTGCGTTTGAAAAAGAAAATAATTGACTTGATAATACTGATTCACCCCCCCCCCCCCTCAGTATTATTTCCAACAATTGGTATCAGAGAAGGTCCTTCAAAAGAAGCTTAATCGCTTGAAGGAAGATCTATCATCATGAGCAACTACGAGAGAGAAGCATCAATCAGGCCACCAATTTTTGATGGGACCAACTTCGTCTATTGGAAGGTAAGAGTTACAGCCTATCTTCAATCTCTTGGTACAGAATTCTAGGATATCATAGATACAGGGTACACTTTTCCATCAGCAACTCCTACAGATCCGGTTGAGAAGAAGCAGTTTGAAACAAATGCAAAGGCTATCAATACTCTATTAGGATGTCTATCTCAATTAGAATTTGTCAAGGTTATGCAGTATAAAACCACAAAATAAATATGGGACAAGATCGTTCTGAGCTAGGAAGGAGATGAACAGGTAAAACGAGCAAAAATTCAAACCCTCAGAATTCAGTATGAAAATCTCATAATGTATAATGATGAAAGTGTGGCTAACTATTTCCTACGCATAGATGAGATTGTTAATTGTATGAAAAATTTGGGTGAAGAAATAAAAGAGGTTGTTCTGGTTGAAAAGGTTCTGAGATCTTTGTCTTCTAAGTTTGAATCAAAAGTTTCTACTATAGAAGAAAAGGAGAATCTACAGAAAATTATCATGTCGCAACTACACGGAATTCTAACCACTTATGAAATGAGGAAAGGGGGGCCATCAGACAGAAGAGAAGCCACAGTCAAGGCCTCAGGAAAAGGAGATTCCTATGACTCAGGACATATGTCAGAAGAAGAGGAAGAATCAAATTTTTTCAAGAACCTTCAATTGGTTGCTAGAAGATTCAGAGGTAAGTTACCTTTCAAATGTTTTTCTTGTGGAAGAGTCGGTCACTATGCTACCAAGTTTCCTCATAAAGGTAAGCTTGACAAAGGTAAGGAACCTGTTAGATGGAACAAGAAACAAAACGTAAATAAGAAAAGCTATTACACTCATGAAGACAGTGATGGATTTTCAAATAGTGATGAAGATGAACAAGGTAATAATTATATACTTTTAATGGCTTTTGAAGATCATGATTTCATGGATGCTATAAACGAAGAAGGTCTTTATGAAGAGATTTCTAAACTCAAAATTTGTTTAGAAGAGAAAAATATGATTATTGATACTCTGCAATTCCAACTGGCTGAAAGTGAAAAACATCATGAAAAGTTAGAATGTGAAATTGTGGGACTTACAAAAGAGATTAAGAAAACTAAATCTCTTAATCTTAGATTTGTAAAGGATCTCAAACGTTAGATGAGATTATCAAAGTGTAGTGTTCTCCACTAATCAAGACAGGTCTGGGATATAATGAAGAAGCAACTCAAGCGTAGAAACCATCCACCTCCAAAAGTTATCTTGATGCAGCAAGGAGAAGTGAGAAAAGGCTCAATGGAGATCACCAGGTAAATCAGGGAAAATTTACCTCAAGAGTGAACAAAGACGACCAGGAAAATCAGGGGCAATCTGCTTTAAGGATGAATAGAAGCTACAACCAGCCACAAGTAAAACCTTCTCAATTTGCCTCAAGAATGGATGTCAATAGAAACTACAATCACTTGGTTGGTAATCGTAGGAGTTTCTTCAATGACCAATGTTTCTCTTGTCATAACTTTGGTCACAAAGTAGATCAATGTGTTGCCTATAAGACAATCATGACTAGAGAAGCTCAAAAACAAAGAAATATGACTGCAATCATGAAAAGGACCTACAATAACTTTTCTGCTCTTGAAAATGAAATAGAATGTTCTATTTGTAACAGCTTTGGTCACGAAGATTCTGAATGTAGGAGCAAGTTTCAGCAGACAACTAAGAAGAAACAAGCCTCAAGTGCCAAAACATGGAGAATGAAGGAACCACAACTAGAAAGATGTGGGATAGCCCTATATGCAGAAGGACAAGAAAATCAATGGTACATTGACAGTGAATGTTCGAAACATATGACAAGTGATAAAGAGAAACTTAAATCATATAGTTCCTTAGAAAAGGAAAAGAAGGTCTCACTTGGAAATGACACCCCTACACTCATAAAAGGTAAAGGTTCTATTCAGTTGAAAGAAAAGGTCAAAGCTAGAAATGTTATGTATGGTGATGGCTTGAAACATAATCTATTGAGTGTCAGTCAGATGTGTGATCAAGGAACTGAGGTAATATTTCGATCAAATGGATGTAGTGTTCATGATCTTGATACAGGAAAAACAGTGATCAAAGGCATAAGAACTCCAAATA
>APFE030024595.1:16659-42082 GCA_000404065.3 Pinus taeda
GATTTTCAAATCACTTGTACTCCACCTATCTCCATATTATGTGATAATACAAGTGCAATCAGCATTTCAAAGAACCCAATCATGCATTCAAAGACCAAGCACATACTGATCAAGTATCATTTTCTACGGGAACAAGTGCTGGAACAAAAGGTCAAATTGGAATATGTTCCCTCCAAGGAACAAGTTGCTGATATTTTCACCAAACCACTACCCAGGGAGACATTTGAATACCTCAGACAGAAGCTGGGTGTAGTTGATGCATCATCTTGCCATTTAAACCTGTCTATTTCAGATAAATATGGTTGTACGCGAGTTGCATGAGGAGTATCCACGTACATACACCGGTTTATGCAGATACAGTTGTGTATATGATGGTTTGAAGGAAATCAGTGGGGATAGACTCTAGTTGAAGAGAGTCTGATATGGGTCTGACAGAGGCCATCTGGCACAGGTTCAGGGGGAGCAGATAAACTTCTGATAATGCATTGTTGGCATTAAATTAGAAGCTTTTGGTTCAAATACACAAGCTGTTTTGGGTTCAGGTGGATCAGCTGCAGAAGGAGAACAGAAGGAAAACATGGTTACTCATCTGTAGAGTGATTGACAGATGTTGTTGATATCAGTTATTAGTGAATTTCATAAGTCTTGCTATTTCGTCTCTATGTCATGTATATCGTTTATTGTCAAGGTCATGTAATGGCCCATTTTGGTTTCCCCACTATGCTTGGGATGAATGATTTAATGTACTTGGTTGTCTTATGTAAATTTCTGGTGTCTCCCCACTTGGTTGGGAGATGGATGTATGTATAGAGTTTGTTGGTGATAGGAAGGTCTTTTATGATGTATAAGTCATGGTTCTTCTTGAAGAACATCTTTTTTCATATCTTTCCTACAAGTCAGGGGGAGCTTGGTCAGCACAGCAGAGCAGAGATTTCAGCATGTACTTAGGGGAAGCACAACCCTTTTCCCTTGATGACAAAGGGGGAGAATGACTTTGAGGATCTTGGGGTTGCCATCAAGTCCAAATGGGGAGATTGTTGGCATTATGGCACAGGTTTGGCGCTATGGCATAGGTGTTGTCCTTGATGGCAACTCACTCTGGTGACAGATCATAGTTCAGGCACTCAGAAAGAAGAAAAAGATATATACGTAGTTTCACCTTGATGAAGCTGCGTATACAAGTCGGTTAGACGTTCTGAAATCGCGTATGCGTATACATGCACTTTCATGCAAGAAAAAGCACATACGTGTGGGAGAACTTATTTTTGGTCTGTGGTAATTAGTCCTTCGTATCTGAACCTATGGTTTTTGGGCCATGGTATCTCATCAAAAGTGTTGATGCCAAGTATTGAGTCCATGGTATTGATTTGTTATGGTTTAGGATTGTGGTATTGTGAAAGGCCTAAGCCTATAAAAGAGGAAGGAGATAATTTGGTAAAGGATAATCTGAATTAATTGAATATCTAATAAAGTGCTAGATCTGGAATACTAGGGATTGGGTTATGGTGCAGATCTGGATCTGAATGAAGGAGGAACCTGAGTGCAAGGAGAAGGATAAGTTCTATTGAAGGGTCAAAATCTTAAGGCTTCAATAATAGTATCTTTTAATGATTTTGATCTGTTATATGTGGCACATGCTTGATCTATAAATCTGGTAATCTAGGTTAACTAATGTCTGAATGATTGGAAGAGTGAATTATCCTTTATAGATCTGTACGCAGGTTCAGTGAATCGAAGGCGCGTATACACACTGGTTCTGTGACTAAAAATAGCGTATACGCAGGTTGGTCCAAACACAGAAGCATATACACGTAGATTTCTAGTTATTAAAGTAGCGTACATCTCTTAAATTGTGTTTTAGCTGCTTCTATTTATTGTTGCAGTGTTCTAGGTTCAGAATTTGGTGTGTGGATACTATTACTGTGTTCTAGGTACAACTGTGAGAGAAGAGTCTATTTGATTCAGTGTTAATTGGTGAAAAGGAGATTGTTTAATGATTGATTGATGTTCATTGATCTAGTCTGAAAATTTATGAAATGTGGTCCCTGGAAACAAAGAGAAGGTTGTAGCCTTCTGCAGGTAGTAGCCTGCGTACTAGTATCCTAGCTAGTACAAGAGCTAAGGGGGTTGTAGCTCCCTTCCAAGAAAAGTTGGAGAATGAGAGAGAGTTGTAGCTCTCTGCAGGTAGCAGCCTGCATACTGGTAAAGGACTGCACCAGTACAAAAACATTGTAAAAAGAAGTTTCTAAATAAAGGAAGATAGAGACAAATTGCAGCAGGTGATTTTCACCCACACTGGGTTTCCACCTTATATCTTGTGTTCTTGTGTGTGATTGTCTTCTGTTATGTTTCAGTGTTTCTTGTTACTGTTTATTTGATTCTGATACATAGATTAATGATCAACATCTATAAGATAAATTAAATTATAAGTCTGCATGATATACGCAGGTTTCCTTATCTATAGTTGCATATATACATGGTTTTCACTAACTGAAGTAGCGTATATGATCTAGGTTTGAAAAAGAAAATAATTGACTTGATAATACTGATTCACCCCCCTCCCCTCTTAGTATTATTTCCAACAATGTCTCCTTCTCCCATAACTCCCATGATATTCTCCCTCTATTGATGCCACCTTAAACATGAAAATTTTTAAATGTGAGTCATGAATCGGGCATCTCGCCTTATGGGTGATCATTCCTCTGTCCTTGACTCAAATCCCACCGAGTTTGATACCTTAACATGCACCCCTTTCGGGGTTTGTGTAAGTGATTTTGAAATATATTCAGTTTGAATTTTGTTTTTTCATATGAAAAACATGCCTAAGTGTTAAAATTGACAAAATGTGAGTTGTCTTGGAAATGCATATACTAGTTTGTTTGATCAAACCGCTTTTTTATAATTAATAACTATATACGAGTTTAAAGATGAGCGTCCTTTCAACAATGTGTAATTTTGCAATGTCACTATTGGTTTATATGTTGATATCGAATCATTTTTCTTTTTTATTGTTTGTGCTAGTTATTTTTGCATCCTGCAAAGGAAAATAATATTCGTATTAACAAAATATTCTTGCATTGGGACATTTGCTTCTTTTGATGTATTTTCAACTTTTCCTTTGATTCTGTTGTGTATTTTAACTATAAAATTGAAAATACTTGGCATCATATTTAAATAGCATCCAAATCTTGAATATAATATTAATATTATAGTTGTTTTGTGTTTAAAATATTTTCATGACTATTTGAAAAGAATTCTTTCATGCTCTTATTTAAGCATGGGTTGTGTATATATTTGACCAAGTTCGAGCATTAGAGAATGGAATGTTTTTGAGAATACAATGACAAGGAGTATACATAACACCTCATATTATTGTGGAAAAGTTCTGTTGTATTACCCACATTATTTCTATTGTATTCAAATTAGTAGTGACGTTATTTGAGAAAATTATTTTTCCATCTTTGTTGTGCATTTAGGTTCAATGTTGTCTTTTAATTCATATTAGAAGGTTTTTTATATTTATTGTTCATTGCAAGAATTGGCTACCTTGTGATGCCTTATTTAGAAGCCACAAACTTAGCCATGTTCCTCTTGTCTTCTCCAAGCCCCATTGGAGTTGTAAATGCCCCGATGCATGCTCTTATCTAGATGACTTTTTATTCTTTAAACAACATTGTGTCCACCATTTTGTTTTATTGGTTTCTCATAGGCCATATCCTATAACCATATGCCATTACTTTTCTTTAAACTTCCTATGAGAATGTTACACACCCCTCTTGGGTGATTGTGTATGCACCTTTTGAAAAAACAAGAATAATAGCCTATTGTAGTTGGGAAATTGTTGATAGGCATCCCAACAAAAATGGTACAAAATTCTAACTGAAAAAACTCATTTAAATAGCATATAGAAAAAAACTTCTTTTTTCTGAGTTCTTAGATGGGTTTCTATTTATTTAGTTTACGCAAATGATGCTAATTTCTATGTGTAATGAATAAACCATATTTTGCAAATGTAAAGTGTTGGTATTGAGGCTATTGTTTCTTAAATAGAAAGGTTAGTACTAGGACTTGAGTTCTTGAGTTGAAAGGATCAACATTTGTAGCTTTTTGGCTGAACTATTTGCATTACATTATGTCCTCTACTTTTTAACATTTTATGAGTACAACTATTTTGGTCACAGAATGGCAAGGTGTTCCACTCTACAGTCCCTTTTAACTTAGTAATTTTTCATCTTGTTGTAGGATGTATCAAATGAATTAATTGTAGAGCTAGAAGGTCAACCAGATCTAATTATTGGAAATTATGGCGATGGAAATTTAGTTGTATTTGTTATGTCACATTAACAAGGAATCACTCAGGTGGTTTTTTCCACTCGCCATTGTGTTTTTGTATATCAATGACTAGAAAAATAATTGTTTCTTTAAATTTAGAATCTAAATATGTGGTCAATCATCTCATTGCAATATAGCTCATGCTTTGGAGAAGATCAAATACCTAGATTCAGACATATATTGGAGGAATTTCAAGGAAAAATACTTCTCTTGAGAATTCATTGCATATCTAGTTGCAATGAATCATACATATTTCATTATCACTAGCACATATCAATAGATTTCATGAAGGTTTGATGTTTTCCTCATTTAGAGAGCATTTTTTAACTCTTGTTTATATATTTGTTTTATCTCAGGGTTGGATTATGAAAAATGTGAGACCTAAAAACCTTAATAGGTGTTTTTTTTTATCTTATTTTGAATAAATCCACCTTTTTAGTGTTCGCATATAAATATATGACTCTGTTGTTGTAATAAGGATACTTTTTTTTCAATTGTGGTTCAAGGTCATTGAGTGTTTGCTGCATCCATCAGCAGTAATTTAAGCAAATCCAACCGTATGGATCTACCCATCGGCCTTATATGTGTTGGGTTGTGTTATATTCTTTCCACAACTGACCTATGTAGTGAACTGGGGGGTTAGAGGGGGGACAAAGGCCCCCCTTGGTTGCACCGATTTCATAGTAAGGGGGTCATGGGGGGCGGCAGCCCCCCCCCCCCCTGTCCGGGGGGTTTGAGGGGGGTGGGTAGCCCCCCTACGATGCCCCAGGAAAAAAAAAAATTGGACCCTATATTAGGTTGGCGAACCTACCTATGGTTTTCAGTCCATGGTTTTTGATGCGATGGTTTTCGATCCATGGTATTGGATGCTTCGGCATGTATAAATATGTATTGTAACATTGAAAGGAATATAATGAATAATCAAGCTGGTAGTCCCGGTTTTTGGATCCAGGGGAAAATATCTATGTATTTGTGTTTTATGTGTTATGCTCTTGCATTGTTTATTTTATGTGTTTTATAATTCGTATGCAGGTAATTTTTGTATGGGGTTACAACCTACATTTTGTATCGGAGCTGTTTTGGCTTCAAGGGGACACCTTTGTTGCTGAGGGGTTTCGCTCAGGCCTGTGGTAGACCGTGTTCAGTGGGAGATCTACGAGATTTATTCTAGCGGTGAAAGAAGATAACGAGTAGTGGAAAGATAGAGATCGAGAAATTTAATGGTCATAGTTTTGAGTTGTGGAAACTCAAGATGGAGGATCTATTGGTGGATAAAGATAAGTGGATCATGGTAGATCTAGGTACTAAACCAACGGGAGTGTCCGATGAAGAATGGAAGAAGTTGGATCAAAAGGCAAAGAGCACAATACGATTGTGCATCTCAGATTCAGTATTGCTGAATGTATCAGGGGAAGCAACGGCAAAGGCTTTGTGGGATAAGTTAGGGACTTTGTACCAATCTAAGTCTCTAGTGAATAAATTGTTCCTGCGGAAAAAGTTGTATAACCTGAGGATGAAATATGGAGACTCGGTGACAGAACATCTAAATGCATTTAATACTGTGGTAAGTCTATTAGCATCTGTTGATATTAAAATTTCATATGAAGATAAGTGCATCAATTTGATGTGTTCTCTACCAGATTCATGGGACAATCTGGTTATTGCAATAGGTAGCAATGCAACTGCCTTGTAGTTTGATTAAATAGTCTCATCCTTTATAATAAAGGAGATGAGACGCAAAAATATGGAGAGCCAAAATGGTGATGCCTTGTCCGTACGAGGACGGTCCCAAAATAGAAACAAAAATAAGTCATCGAGTGGAAGATCTAAATCTAGAGGGAGATCTAAATCTCCAGGAAAACCTGTAAAGTTGGTGTGCTGGAAATGCATAAACGAAGGGCACTACAAAAGGGACTGTAAATGTAAAGCTCCTGATAAAGGAAAGGGATCTGATGAAGCTCCTTCTACAAATGTGAAAACTACCTCAGATGAAGGTGGGGATGTGTACTTGGCTTCTTCAAGTACTCATGTAGATCATGAGGCATGGTTGATTGACTCAGGTGCATCCTTTCACTTCACTCCCCATAAAGAGTGGTTCTACGAGTATGAGAAATATGATGGTGGTGATGTCTTCTTAGGAGATGATAGGAAGGCTAGAATCATTGGTCGTGGAAAAGTAAAGTTGAAGTTGCAAGGTGGAAGGGTCAGAACACTTTCAAGTGTTGCGCATATTCCTGCATTGGCCAAAAATCTGATTTATGTGAGCAAGTTGGATGATGCAGGTGTAAAAACAGTGTTTGAGAAGGATACCTATATAATGGTTCGAGCAGCACTGGTAATGATGCGGGGAGTTCAAACTGGAACTGTGTACAAGCTGCAAGGTGGCACTATTGTTGAAGGGTGCAACAGTTCTTTGGTTCCCGAAAGTGGAGCAAAAAATCTAGTGGTCTCTAGAGAGAAGACCATGATGTGGCATCAAAGGCTTGGACATGTTGGAGAGAAGGGCCTTAGGATACTTCATGGCAAAGGTATGGTAGAAGGTATGAGTAATAGCTCTCTGGATTTTGATTTTTGTGAAAATGTTGTATATGGGAAGTAGAATTAGGTGACTTTCCCTCTGGTGGTAAGAGGGCGAAACAGATATTAGAGCTTGTGCGCAGTGATGTGTTTAGACTTGTGAAGGTTCCATCACTGGGTAAATCTGTGTACTATTTATCATTTATAGATGACTTCTCAAGGAATTCATGGATATATCTCCTTAAGAAGAATTCTAAATTCTTTGACAGGTTTAAAGAATTTAGGCCTCTGGTGGAAAACCAGACAGAGAAGAAGATAAAGGTGTTGAGGTCAGATAATGGTGGAGAGTTTCGCAACAAAGAATTTGAAGAATTCTGTAAGAAGTGTGGTATAGCACAGCAGAAGACTACTCCATATACACCTCAGCAAAATAGAGTCGCGGAAAGAATGAACAAGATTTTGATGGAAAAGGAAGGAAGTATGCTCAGTGGTGTTGGGTTAGGACAGGAATTCTAGGTAGAGGCAGTGGAGACAACATGTTACCTAGTCAACAGATCACCTTCATCAACGTTGGAGGATAAGACTCCACAAGAGGTATGGATTGGTAAGAAACCATCTCTTTCACATCTGATGGTATTCAGATGTGATGCATATGTACATGTTCCAAAAGAGAAACAAACCAAGTTAGATAGTAAATATGAAAAGTGCATCTTTATTGGGTATAAGGATGGTTTAAAGGGTTACAAGCTTTGGAACCCAATAACAAGGAAGGTTGTGTACAGCCAAGATGTGGTGTTCAGAGAGGTGAAAGATGTTATTAAACATGAAGTCCAACCAAAGGAACCTGTGAAGATAGAGTTGAACTAAAGGAGGAAGAATCAGACTCTGTAGCAGAGGAGGAATCAGAAGATGAAGAGCCACAAATTCCGGCTGTGAGAAGATCAGCTCGAGAAAGAAGGCAGCCAGAAAGGTATATTCCATCTGCTTTTTGTTCAAACTTTACTTTGTCTGTTACTAATGATGATCCTAGAAATATGAAGGAAGTAGTGGATTCAGAGGATGGAAAACTATGGAAAGAGGCCATGGTTGATGAAATGGAATCTTTGCACAAAAATGAGGCTTGGGATCTGGTGGAGTTGCCGGTTGGAAGAAAACCCATTGGCAACAAATGGGTGTTCAAGAAGAAGACAAATGCAGAAGGGAAGGTGGAGAAATACAAAGCTCGGTTGGTAGAAAAAGGTTATTCCCAGGTGACGGGAATTGATTTTGGTGATATTTTTTTCTCCTGTTTCCAAGATAACTTCTATTAAATTACTTTTATCTGTTGCTGCTACTTTTGATTTTGAGGTAGAATAGATGGATGTGAAGACAACATTTCTTCATCGGGATTTGGAAGAGGAAATCTACATGAAGCAACTTGAAGGCTTTGCGATGAAGGGTAAGAAAGAACTAGTATGCAAGTTAAATAAGTCTCTTTATGGGTTAAAACAGTCACCAAGGATGTGGTATCATAAATTTGATACATTTATACGGGGACTTGGCTTCACCAGAAGCAAATCAGATCATTGTGTGTATTTTAAATTAATTGGTGACCTTGTTATTTATCTGGTCTTGTCTGTGGATGATATGTTGTTGGTTGGAAATGACAAAGAAATTATCTAGGATTTTAAGACCCAATTGTCCTCCAAATTCGATATGAAAGATCTCGGTGCTGCAAACTATATTTTGGGCATGGAAATTAAAAGAGATCGGGCAAAGAGGAAGCTCTGGTTAAACCAGAGGAAGTATGTCGAGACAATATTGCAGAGGTTTAATATGCAGGATAGTAAACCGGTGAAGGTTCCTATTCCTGTAGGTGTGAGGGTATCTGCTGAACAGTGTCCCAAGACAAGAAGAGGAAGAGGACATGTCCCGTGTTCCATATGCAAGTGCAGTCGGTAGCTTGATGTATGCAATGGTCTGTACTAGACCAGACATTGCACATGCAATGGGAGTATTGAGCAAGTTTATGTCAAAACCAGGGAAGGAGCACTTGACAGCAGTGAAGCGGGTTTTCAGGTATTTGCGTGGCACTAGTGATTATGGTTTGTGCTACCAAGGAAGACCAGGATTGGACAGAGTGTTTGATATCCGTGGCTTTGTTGATGCAGACTGGGCTGGAGATCTGGATCAGAGAAGATCTACAAGTGGGTATGTGTTTAACCTATTTTGAGGTGCAGTGCAATCAGTTGGATGAGTAAGAAACAATCTGTAGTGGCACTATCAACTACAGAGGCAGAATACATGGCAGCCACTCATGCAAGCAAGGAAGCAGTTTGGTTGCAGAGATTGTGTTCAAGTATGGGGTTAGTACAGGGAGAAATAAGGATAGACTGTGACAACCAAAGTGCAATTTTCTTGGCAAAGAACCCTGCTTATCATTCAAAGACAAAGCACATTGATGTTCAGTATCACTTTGTGAGGGATATGATAGAAGACAAAAAGGTGTTGTTGGTAAAGGTGGACACTTTGAAGAATACTACAAATGCATTGACAAAATCTGTGAGCTCTGAGAAGTTCTCCTAGTGTAGAGAAACAATGGGCATTTCAGAGCTGGAAAAATGACTAATCTCTCCTGTGCCCCCCTATGGAAAGAAAACAACAAGTGGAAGAATGTTGGGTTGTGTTATATTCTTTCCACGACTAACCTACGTAGTAGTTTCCGGACATGGGGGTATGAGGAAACTCACATGGAGGGACCTCATGATGAAGTAAGTATTATTGATACTTTTGTTTCAATTGAGCATTTGGTAGATGAACCATATGCAGGGAAGAGAAAAATCAGTTTGTCGATGCAAGAGGGGATCTTACCATGGATGTCTATGATGAGACCTTGTGTGGAGAGGCAAGGATTATTGATTGTTGTAGGACTTGTTGGGGTTGTTTGTGAACTTATGGTAGAAGGTACAAGGGCCCGTGACAAGGGAGGAAAATGATGATCATTGTGGAGGATTAGGTCATGCTTTAGCCACATGGAGAATTGGCTAAGTGCCCGGCATGACTCATGGACAGATTGGAGAAGGGCACACACTTGAGTATGGTGATACTTGGGTGGACTTCTCATGGCCGAGACCAAGAGGAAGCCTTGGTGGAACCTTTAGTGGGAGAGCTATGATGGAAGAGACTCATGATGATGATATGCTTGGGTGACCGAGTTCACTAGACTGAGGATTGCAGGCTTCGATGATGATGACTGATTATTGTGATGGGTCTACCTAGTTGGAAAACATGGGCAACTTGAGTCATGGACATTAGGTTGGAGACATGGATCATGGCAATGTTATGCAAGGACATTATGCAGGAGCACTTGTAGAGGTGTCACTTATGGGCATCCAATGAGGAGTGCCAAGGCAGGGATGTTGTGCAGGTAGATTTGCTGGTGTGACATGGAGATGTTTTGTTTATGAGCCGATGGAGAGGTTGTGCAATCTTGTACAACAAGGCCAGGGACTGGTCGAATTTGTGAGTAGACTATGGAGCATTCCTACTACATGGAGAGCTGAGGCATATTTTAGAGACCTTTGGGCTGAGACATGTATGCTTGCCAGGATGTTGGTTGGAGATGACTCATGGAGCTCATGATGACATGAGGTTGTGACTTTTGTGGACTTCATATTATGGTGGACTTAGAGGATCTGATGCATTGAGGAGCTGAGGTTAGGGAATTTGAAGCAGGATAGGGTGCATACTTTTGAGTACATGTATGGGTGTACTTGAAAGAGTGACTTGATGTGGAGGATCGATATGAGACACTTTGGAGTGATGGAGTTACAACGATGATGGTGCCTTGGTGGCAACACTTGGGCATGGGTTGAGCCAATACATAACCACTTTTGACACATGGGAGATGATTGATCTATGATCATGGGTAGCACATGGGATATGAGACAGGTGTATACTTGTTTCTATGGTAGACTTGATGGATGGCACATTGCAAATATGATGGAGGTTGCTTCATGGACCTGGATGTGGCAAATCAAGAGTCGTGTTTGAAAAAAGGATCTCTTCACTTTGAGGAGATGGATTTCACACATATGGATGATGATGTTGGATAGATGCGGCTAATTTTATGCAACACATTGATACCAAACATCATGGACAACATGTTGCATACGAGATGGAGTCTACTTAATGGACCTGAGCATGGCTTACTTGGATGGAGATGGATTCTTGATCGAGTCGATGATGTGACAAGATGTTCAAAGAAATGACTGATGATGGCATGAGGATGTGCATTCTCATGATTTGAGTGTGACAGTTGGACTGATCATGCGACTAGTTCGAGTCATGGGGACTAGTAGTGTACAGAGATGTGTTAACATTGTGTTCGAGTATCATGGCAGCAGTTCACACAATGACGATACATGATGAGGTCGACACGATATGTTGCAATGGGCATGTAGCTTGAGATGGAGGGGCCAACCTTCCACGATGGGAGTAGTATGTGGAGATTACAAAAGATGTGGTTGATGGTCATGGATTGAGGAGACTTTCTGACATATGACATACTAGAGGAACATATGCCTTGGTAAGGATATCTTGGTGACAAATGTTTGCCAGGATGAGGAATTGTCGAGAACGAAAATGACTTCAAGTGGGGGAGAATGTAATGTCCATGACTTGTGGTTGGCAAATGGGTGAGGGCACGGATGAGCGAGTCATACGGCAGGTCGCACGAAGCAAAATGGAGCAAATACGATGAAGTTTGAGCGTGGTATGTTTACATTGTGTAGGTGGTCCCGGGTGACCCGACGACCGAGCAAGCTGACGGGCGAACCAACAGACGATGGGCAGCCAAAAATTGTAAACAGGCAGGCCGATGGTGATAAAAGATGAACAGGCCAATGAACGGATGTCGAACGAAGGTCAGCCGAATACCCAAATGGTGGAGTGTGCAGGCATACAAATAGGAGGACGAGTTGTGGTGGAGGATCATCACACTTGGAGTGAACATTCAAGTGAGAAAGGCGAGCTAAGTCTACAACAGAGGTGCAAAGTTCTGTGGTGTCGATGTGCCCACACAACGAGCAAAACGTCACAGGAATCGTGCAGACTGGGCGAACCAAATGGGGAATTTGTGCAAGGCTAAACGATGGGAAAACCAAGTAGGGTGTTCATGCAGGGTTGAACGATGGGCGAACCGAGTACGGCGTTCATGTAGGGCTTAACAATAGACGAACTGGGTAGGGAATTTGTGGAGGGCTGAACAGCCAATTGGTGGTTCGTGCAGGATGACACAGTGAGGGTGTCAGCTGAACAAAGTGTTGGTTTTGGTGAACGAAGGTGCGACAAGGCATGCGGAGGGCACCCAGGTTGGGCGACACAGACACGAGGAGCATGCCCAAGTTGGGAAAATGACACAGAGGTGAAACGAAGTGCGACGGGTTGTGAATGAAGGCGATAGATGTCCAAACGTGCCGGGTAGGAGTGGACACTGACATGGGTGGGCGCCCAAGTTGGGAAAATGGCACGACAATCTGAATGAATGCGCTCAGGGGTGAACGAAGAGTTGGGTACAATGTGCAGCGACCGTTCAGGTGTACCAATGAGCTGGGCATCCGAGTTTGGCGAAGTTGAAAAATTGGCTAAGTGTAAACTTGGGGTTTCCTCCAAGATTTAACTTGTACATGAAATTTATATATATTGATATACGGGTAGACTCACATCGGGGAGTTGCCCCTCCCTTTCTACTGTTTTGCATTTCTATATGTTAATGTTGTTATGATGAATGTTCATGGTCATCATTGTGTATAAAGGATAACTTAATACTTGGTAACAAAGAAATAAACTAAGTACGAATGTTAGGTGTAGTCCATGGTCATAAGTATTGGTGAAAACAAAGTGGTCGGTGGTAGCCCCCCTCTACGGGGTCCAGGGCAGTGCCTGGGAAATTTGTTTTTGGACCCTATATTAGGTTGGGCGAACCTGCCTATGGTTTTCGATCCATGGTTTTGGACGTGATGGTTTTCGGTCCATGGTATTGGATGCTTCAGCATGTATAATTATGTATTGTAACATTGAAAGGAATATAATGAAAAATCAGGCTGGTAGTCCCAATTTTGGGATCCAGGGGAAATCTCTGTGTATATGTGTTTTATGCATTATGCTCTCACATTGTTTATTTTCTGTGTTTTAGAATTCGTATGCAGGTAATTTATGTACGGGGTTACAACCTACAATATGTCATGCCTAACCCCAAGGGCATGGAGGAGATTTCAACTTGTGACCTCCCAATTTCCAAGGTATTTAGCAACGAACACTTGAACAACTGAGCTATCATTCGAGGCTAAAATAAGGATATTGTTGGACAATATGAAATCCACATTGCTTTCACCCTTCCCATTCTTTACCATCTGGTTAATGGAATAGATGATTTTGATCCAAAATTCAACATTGTTTCACTTGTACCAGGAATCGAGATTTATTTCTCTTACACGGAAAAGCAACGCCGCTTTACTACTTTACATGATTCAATCGAGGAACTCTTATTGGTTGAATGATTTTCAAAGAAAAAATTCTTACGAGAGATGATTAACCTTATTGAGGTTGTTGGTGATATTCAAAGTCCAAAGACAAAGAAGAAGATGTCGAAATTGAAAAAATGCATAGATTTATCAAAAAGTATAACACGATTGGCTAGGTCTAATGGATATGTGCACAAAAGAATAGAGTACAAAATGGTGAGTTGTACCACTACATTGTGACACAAGGGGTGCCCTTATACAAGTTAGCCTTTTCCATTATCAAATGCTACTTATGTCTGATGAAGGATCTAGAATTTCACCTAGAGTAGACAGATCCTCTTTACAACTCAATGTGGATGAAATATGTAACTAGGTGAGGGTTCTATAACTAGATTTAAAGAGGGTAGGTACATGTTATGGCCAATATAGATAAGATATGTCACTAGGTAAAGCTGATAAATAAAAATAAATAAATATATTGTTGAAGGCAATACTCCCACAAAAAATAAACAAATAAATAATAGTAATAGTAACCAACTAACTAACTAAAAATATATATATATATATATATATATTATATATTATATATATATATATATATTATATAAATATATATATATTATGTATGTATGATGTATGTATATTGTATGTAATGTATGTATATATGTATGTGTATATATATGGTATATATATATCATATACTCATAACATACATATATATTACACATAATATACATACTATATACATACATATATAAATACATATATACATACATACATAATACCTACATAATACAACATACATACATAACATATATTATATATATAATAATATAATATATATATATATAGTATATTATATTATATACATATATATTAGTTCGAGGTGTATTAAGTATCAAAATATGTGTATTTTGGTTTTCTGTCTCTTTCCAAGTTTAATAAATATAAGGTTAATATGTCTTTATGTTGTTCAATCATTCATCTAGAAATGAATTGAATTGAGTATATGTTGGCCAGATAAATCGTTCTTGCGGACAAGACCGATCTCCCTCGTATCTAATGATATCTAGAAACAAAGAACACAAGAAAACCTATTTTTCTCTAAACATGTTTCAATTCATTAATGAATACTAAGAAGTGTAATAGACCCTACCTCGGTCCAATGCTTGTTTGAGGCAGGTTTATGCCAACAGCTTCAAGCAATTCTCGTTTAATAACCTACATACACAAACAAGCACACATCAAAGCATACATGCGTATAACAAAAGACGTTCATTATGAAGAATAAGGAGCTCATAAAACAAACCATTAGAGACAGTTCATTGAGAAAAACAAACTTGATTGTATTAACTTTCTGAATAAAAGAACCTTACAACCTTTGCCTTGATGTTTCACAAGTTCTTTCCAGGGTCCAGCAAGAGTCTCCTCTACTTTGACAAGCCTCACTCACTTCCCAAATGACATGAAAGGTATGTGATCTCTCCTCTCACAAGCTCAAAAAGGAAGCCTAGTTTTTAGCAACATTTACCCTCAAGAATCTTCAGCTTTCAACCTCCCCTACAACCAGCCCAATGCATGAATTTATAGTGAAAATGGAGGAAGTTGCAGGTCCACCATTGAAGGGATAAGTTCCTTCTTCAATGGGATAAGCACCTCATATCATGGAGTTAGCTCCCTTAGTTATGGAATGGATGAACCAAGGTGGAGCATACTTGCCAACGTAATATTCCTTCTAGAAGTGTCTAGAAGTGACCCAAGATGAGTTTTTAAGAAGAACTCACGCCTTTTTAACTTTTACAGGGGTTCACACCCATTACTCAATATATAGAGTGGTCAGGTTCGCAGGAAACATGACCATTAGGTGCAGCACCGCAGGCAATGCTAGGAGAAAGTGCGAAACTAGGATTTGAGATATGTTTAAGGTCTTTCTCCCACTTTTAAGGCTTGACATGAAGAGCTGAGGTTTAAGACTTGCAAAGGAGGTATGTATGAGTGTTAATGGACTCATACAAACTGTAGAAAGTCATGGTGACAATCTTTTGTGTAACAGATTGCCCCCTAAAGTGCAAAGTCTGTAGTAGATGAGGATGGTTTTTTTATCATCTAAGAAGAGTGAAGGACTTTATCATTTCAAGGATTTTCCTGTGGATACCCCAGTCGAACCTGTAAAAACATTCAATGCAAAATATATATATGTGAACATAACATCGCTAAGGTAGGCATTCCCATACTTAGATCAAAACTGACTAAGGACTATCTAAAACTGTTATGATATAGGAATGATTTTGTATTACATCACAAGTAGGAACATATGGACATAATATGGACACAACCATCTGTTTATGAATAGTCCACTATATAATGATAACAAAATTCCTCGCAGCCTGGATGGTGGAAACTAGATCCAGGGTCTTCATTTCTACTTCCCGAACTAGTATGATTCTACCCATGTGAATAAATGTGTCGAAGTCGAACATGGGAGAAACCACTTGATTACCAGTCAATGATGTAAACAGTTAACAAGTGTGAGAGGAACCACCAATAATGTCAATGACCCTCAAAGTAGTCAGTACAATTCATGAAATGTGAAGGAATGAGTCAATGTCGAACATGTCACGGAATCCATTGATCGAAGGTCAATGATGCAACCTGTCGTCAAAGGCGAGAAACCTGCCATTGAGGCATGCATATTCCAAGGCACTAACGATTTCTAGATCATCTTTCTAGATAATCAGTTGGAGTCGATAGAAAGTGATCCGTCATAGGCTAGCCCATAACACGAAATCATAGGTCAAGTTTGAAGAAATATGTTTAGCAAGAACTAACTCAGGGGTGGTCAATGATGGATGACAAATATTTTGCAGGTGAATGGTTTATCTGCACAGACCTCTTGAACACGTAATGACACAGCAGATGGCTTGGTGATAGTTGACCCAAAGTTAATACCCGGAAACTGGCTGAAAACTTTCAAAGTGGCTTGATTAACTGTTAGGTAAAGTATTTCCCAACCCAGGTGGATAAAAGTGTCGTGTTCAAGAGTGATGGAAAATTTTTTCAAACACAGAGTACAACAAACAGGTTCATTTTTCTCTTTTTCCCCCACCCTTTCTAGCAAGTACCTCTTTATTTTTAAGAAGCTTGAGGAGGATAACGTTCGCTTGGTTATAAGCTCATCCTTGAGTCCAACTTAGTTTAAATTTGAACCCTAAGAAGGAGTGGTCCGTTCCTGTTTGTAATTCAACAGGTCCTTTACTGTGAAATTTTAACGAGTCCAATATAGGAGAAATTCGGTGTTTTTCAATTTTAGGGAGTCAGAAGAAAAACTTAAGAAAACTCCATGGTTGTCCTTTTTCATAAATTTGTGTCTCCCAAGCCCGAAAAAGTATAAAATAATACTTGAGAGGACCGCTTGATCATTACGACCAAGGAGTACTTTTCATGATTAGTGCCTTCAATCTGAAAAAGTAAAAAAGCGATTGAAAACACGTCATTTTATTACCAATATCGAACTTCAAACAACAAAATTCCGGCAATCTTTTCATGTTTGTACGGTCAGAAAAGAGTTGTAAAGGACCGTCTTTTTAATTCTGTTTTAACGAGTTTAAAAAGAGACACTCGGCAATCTTTTCATTTTTTACGAGTTAGAAAAGAGCTTAAAGAGGACTCCTATGTGTTTTTTGTTGAAAATGATCAATTTCACCTGAATCCCCAATATTCTGCACAAAAACTACAAACATTACTCATATCTGTTTAAAAATAATAAAAATGCACTAAAATGACATTTTCAAAGTAAAAAATAAATAAATTTTAATTTATTTATTCAAAAAATCTTATAAAAAGGGCTTTTACAAGTTCATTTTTACCGTTTACCTTTGGAGTAAAAAGTAAGAACTTTTGGTAAAAAACTTCCCGTGGAGATTGCGCAAAATCCGACCGCTGGAATCGAGAACCATCTTCTCCAGGTAATCCACAATGTCCCTGACTTGCATTTCATCCGTTTGAAATTTCGTTTTAGGGTTTAGATTTCGATTTTTGGAGGAAATTTAGGGCAAAAAATCGCCTGCGGTGGTTGCGCAGGGGCGCCATGTGGCCCCTGCGCACCCCAACTTTTCTGTGCACGTAGAAAAATCAGGGTGTCGCACCCTACCTTAAGGAGAAGTGCGCACCTACGCACTGTCTCTAAAGGGATGGGTGCGAACCCCGCGGAATGAGGATTTTGAACCCTAGTTTTTCCATTTTTGACCCATAGAATTTTGGAATGAAGATTCTAATCCACCTATTTTGCAATGTACGTACACAATATTCTTGTTTGGCGAGAAAGAGAGCATGAGGACATGGATCAGGCTGCACTACTCCATCCGCCTTCATTACAGGCATTGAGATCATGCGGGCTTTCCAAATTTTGGACCATACCTGGCATGAGGACAGGTAGATGTTTTACAATGGCTGGTGGACAGGTGGATCATTCAGGACCAGTGCTTCATTATTGGTGGCAACCGACTCAAAATCGAGTCGGATGACATATATTTTTTGACTGGCTTGCCCAAGAGAGGCGAGCAATTATCTCTGTTCGGATCTAGGCCAAGTGGCCAATCTGTCGCTAGTCTCCTATTAGAGTTTTGTAATAACCAGGATCCGAACAAACAGATAGATGTGAAAACCATCTCCCACCCTGATCTGAAGGTCATTGCTTTTACTGTTACAAGCCTTTGCGGGAGTGCAGCTTTGCATCTAGCTACAGGCTCCCAGATGCGCATGGCAAAGGACTGCTTCCGAGGCATCATTTTCAACTGATGTGACGTTGTATTGGCCAATGTGAAGGGCCAATTGACTAGGGCGAAGACTTGGCAGCTAAAGAACTTTGGTTATGGTTTTTAGTTGTCAGCTTTGCCCTAGAGAGGGTACCGATGCTGGTTCCATAGCAACTCATAGTTGAGGCTAGACTTCCCCGAGATCCTCGAGTTATGCGATGGGTTGCAGTTATGGCCCGCCATCCAGATGAGGGTACTGAGATTGTTCGATTCACCCCAGAGTATTTTCGTTGGTTAGAGAACCAACTTTTTATTATTCATGATTTTCCATACACTGGGATGGATTATCGTGGCGATCCCGACATGACTCTTCCACCAGGAGAGCAATGGGATGACAGAGGTAAAAATTGTTTTTCAACATTTTAATTTTATATGTATGTTTTTTGTATTTTTAACAATTGTCCCAAAACTAATAGTAAAAGTTTTAAATGCAGATGTGGGTCCATGGCGACCAGCCGCTCTCCAGCCTTATGATCGGAGACAACTAGTTGTCGCAGCACCGGCCCCACAGGACCAGACAGCAGAGACCTTGGTTGAGTTGGAGAGTCATCTAGAGTGCTTGACCGCAGATATTCCAAAGACCAGCATAGATGACATTCCACTTCGGCTTCAGCGCTATGTGATTGGGGTCCCAGGACCTTTTAGGAGGTTCCTTTGAAGGGTGGCCTGAGCAGTGGTGTCTTATCAGGATCATCACTAGTGATATGACTTTTGATACTATCATTTTTGCCGATCATAAGGTGTTTTTCAACCTATGATCGCGGACGATCTATATTTTGACACACTCTTATGCTATGCTATGCTATTACTATGGTTATCTTGCAAAGCATGTTTATGAGATGTTTTTAAATTTACTGTTTGATTCAATACAAATGTCTATTTAACATTCGAGAAGCCATTGTATCTGCTAATGTATTTAAATATCTTGGAATGTGCTGATATTCTATGTAATCAAATTCTCGTTCCAAGAGACGGACTCTCAAAAATAATCGTAATAATACTGGATTTCTAATGGCATAAACTCGATTAAGTTGTAATACAACAAGTTCTGAATCTAAATTAACAATCAAACTTCGAATTCCAAATGAGATGGATTCAGATAATAATTCAATCACTGCACTGTATTCTGCAATGTTGTTTATTGTTTGACTGAGGCTTACCCCGTGCATAGATACTAACTCATCAGAGGGTGAATAGATGACCCAGGCTATGGAAGAGATGTTTCGTGTACTACGACAAGCGCCATCAGTGAAACCGATGTATGTTTTGAGAGGCGTCGACATCTGCAATATCAAGAGTAAAATCAAGATAAGCAAGACTAATAATGAAAAACACTCTCTAAAGTAAAGCACGCATCTTTAATCTACGAACACACCAACGTAGAAAAAACTAATCTAATGAAATATCCATGCTATCCGTTTAAGCATAATATCGCTTTAGATAAAGGCCAATCCTAGGTTTACCTAAAGAGACACCGTCAAAATCTTCTAGCTCATAGGCCCCTTTTGCCAGCTTCCGCTTGACAATATACGGACCATGCCACATGGGTACAAATTTTCCAGCCCCTAGCTTATCATTTGCTTAATCGTAAAGTAAAACTAGGTCGCCTTCCAAAAAATTGTGGGGTGTAACATTTAGATCATACTGAGCTTTGATCCGTTTGGCATGAGTTTCGACAGCTAATGCAGCATTACATCGATTCTCATCTAATTGAGCTAAGTATAATAAACGTTTCTCCTCTTCGGAAGTGGCTGGGAATAATTGCACGGCAATTTGTAATGACGGGATTTCGCATTCAATGGGCAATACTGCCTCTAAACCGTAAACCAGTTGAAAGGGAGTAAAACCTGTTGATGTTTTGACTGAGGTTCAGTACGCCCAAAGCGCTGAAAATAACATGTTGTGCCAATTCGACCGATGAATCCTAATGATTCGTCGGATCATGGTGACTAGAACTTTGTTGACTGCTTCAACTAGCCCATTTGCCTGTGGGTAATATGGAGTGGAACTATCGTGACGCAGGCCAAGCTTATCTGTAAGTTCGATCATCATGATGTTTCGAAAATGACTCCCATGGTCAGTGATAATCGCTTGGGGGACACCAAACCTAGCAATTATATGATTGAAAATGAAAATCGCAGCAGTTTTGCCGTCTGCCGAAAATGTAGGCATCGCCTCGGCCCACTTGGTAAAATAATCCACTGCAAGGATGATATACGCATGCCCCCCGGCCGAGTGAGGGTTACATGTAATAAAATTGATACCCCATTTTGTGAATGGACCAACGGCAATGATAGGGTGGAGAGGAGCAGGAGGAGCGCGCATCTTACGATCCAAACTTTGGCAGTTGTGGCATTTCTGGACGGCAGTAATACAATCTTTGAATAAGGACGACCAGAAATAGCCAGCGCGCAAAATCTTTTGGGCTGTGGCATACCCAGACATATGACCGCTACACGCTCCAGAGTGGCAGTCATGAAGAACCTTCTCAGCCTCATCATGAATAAGGCAACGACGGAAGACGAAATCCACCCCACAACGATATAGTGTATCTCCAATAATAATGTAAGGTTGGGATTGGAATCGTATTTTCCGGCGTTGAGATCGTGAAGTATCGGCCGAAAAGATTAGGTTTGGAGATAGACAAAGATATCTCCATACCATGGATCAATGGTGCTGATAAGGAACAAGGATTCATCCACAATGGATTCTTCCGCCACATGTTCGGTATCGGCACAAGGGAAGTCACACATTAATTCTGCAAAAATCAAAGCCTTCTTTGACTTGGCCTTCTCAAATTCCAAGTCAAATTCCTGCAGGATAACAATCCATTTGGAATACTTGCCCCCCAACAATTGTTTAGTCAAAATGTATTGCATAGGGTTACAGTCATAAATGACAGTAACAAAATGTAGTGACGAAAGCGCTGAACAGCTTGGACTGCAGCTAAGGCCAATTTCTCCACATGTGAATATTTTAACTCAGTTGGAGTTAGAGTCCGACTAAGATAATATATCACATGTTCACTTTCGAAATCATCTTGTTGAACTAAAACCATCCCAATAGTGGAATGGGAAGCAGCGAGGTACAAGAAGTAATCCTGGTTGTAGTTAGGAGAATGCAATAATGGCGCATGGGTCAATGCATGTTTTAGAGCATCAAAAGATTTGCCAGCTATCTCATCCCAAAAGAATGGAGTGTTTTGTTTCAACAACCGGGTGAAACCTTTTGTAATCTCGGCGTAGTTAGGAATGAAACGACGTAAAAACTTTGCTTTCCCTTGCAAACTCTGGAGTAGGCGAAGAGTCGAAGGAGGTGGTAACTTGACAATGGCTTCGACCTTCGAAGGATCGACGCGAATATTGGCTTTCGATACAACAAATCCCAGTAATCGACCCGCTTCGATACAGAAAACACACTTGTGCGGATTGAGCCTAATCCAATAATGCCTATATCTCATGAAAATGGCTCGTAAGTGAGTGAGATGATCGGCTTTTAGTAATGAATGAGTTGGTAAATCATCGAGATAGGGTTGCACAATGTGCTTGATGTCATGAAACACATAAGACATGGCCCTTTGAAAAGTTGCCCCGGCGTTCTTCAGTCCAAAAGGTAACTTGCAATAAGCAAATGTCCCCCATGGACAGATGAATGCCATTTTTGGTTGATCTGCAGGTAGAATGTTAATTTGATTATAACCGGAAAATCCATCCATAAAGGAGAAAATTTCACTGCCGGCACAAGCATCGATAATTTGATCGATATAAGGCATGGGATAATTGTCCTTGGGACAAGCACGATTAATATCCCTATAGTCGATGCATATTCTTATTGTCCCTTGTTTTTTATTAACTGGAATAATTTTCGATACCCAATTCGTTAAAGGAATTGGATAAACGAAAAATGCTTTAAGTAATTTCTCAACTTCGGTTTTGATGGCAGCAGCTTTTCATGGGTGTATTTGACACAACCGTTGCCGAACGGGTTTAGCATCCAGGTAGGTTTTGGTTTCATGAACAACGATTGAAGGATCAATTCCTGGCATTTCCTCATAGGACCAGGCAAACACGTCGCGGAATTCTTGAAATAAGGCTTTATATGTGTTGACTTTAGTGTCTGTACAAGAAGCACCTATGTGAATGTTTTCAACAATCCCAGGTTTGACTGAAATGTCAATAGGAACCGTGCGAGAAATATTGGCTAAATTTTGTTCAGAATCAGGATGTTTCAATGGATTTTGCGGTTCTTTGACATATTCAACGATAAAAATGGATGAAAAATCATTTTCAAAATGATCAATCTCGGGTAAAAACGAAGACCTATGATGAAGATCTTCCCATGGTAATGCATCAACAAACAACAGTTCCCGAATTTGTTCATCAGTGTGAACAATTTCTAAAAAGGTTGTTGACTCTGAGGTTGAGATTGAAAGTGATTTCCCATTGATCTCATTCACTAGATCAGGGTTTTTTGAATTTGAGTTGGAAAACGACTGTATTGCCCGATAAGAAACTTCAAAGGGACTCAAAGGCATAGCATCGCCAAGAGAGTCCACCTCGGAATCGAATGGAACGACCCAAGGATCGTCAAGAAGAATGGATTCTGACGAAATCATATGAATGGTTGCGAAAGGAGACTGTACGCTGGGAGGAGGAAAGGAAAAAGTTCCGAGTAAACCTGAATATTTAACTAATCCTATTCCTACATCCTTATAAGGGATAGCGGTTTTTCCAACATGTTGAATACTCTCAGCAGAGGATGGGTCGGACAAGAAATAAGTTAACTGATCTATTGTTACAATCTTTCCGTTATGTGGGAACTTAATAAGCCGAAAGACTAATGAAACAACAACAGTCATGGTGTAAGACTAGCTACGACCCAAAAGAAGGTTGTAATCTAGAGGGGCATCAACCACCTCCACATCTAGATTAACGGTTTTTCCTTCAACTCCTATAGGCAAGTCCTGTAGAATGCCATAAGGATGAAACCCTCGGCCATCAAAGGCTTTGAGTATTGTCGGGGATTGATTAAGCGTAGGAGAACCAAGGGTTTTCCAACACTATATCGACATAATACACGTGGAAGCTCCCTCATCAATCACAGTCCTAAAACAAGGTCTGTTTTTTACTAACACTGAAATCTGGAAAGCCATTTGATGAGGAAGACGAGGTGTACTATTTTCTAAATCGAAGACTATGAGGTTTGAGTCCTAAAGGTCAACAGCTCCTATAGCTGACAGTAGCATTTTACGCTATGTTGGACATGATTGCAGCACTTCCAAAGCCGACATTGCTGAAGGTGAAACAGCTAAATCTTCAACAATGTTATAGTTCTGAGCAGCTCTCACATGTGGATTGAAAGCTGACTTTCGAAGTATACCCTTAGCAGGCGGTTTGATTACTAAGTCGGGATTGGGTTTCTCGATCTGTAGTGGATTGGAACTAGACGGAGCTGAGGTTGATGGATTGGAATTAGAAGATTCGACTTCCTTTCCACCAAAAGGACTTTTACTCCCGTAATCTTGCGATCGTGTCGCAATCCTTACATGTGACATCATCATTATGGGTTCTTCCGAGGCATTAGAGGAAGAGCCTATCATTTTATTGTCTTGATTTGGAAAAGGATCCTTCAAAACAGTGGGTGTTTGCGAACCTTTGACGATTTTAGCAACCTCGGCACAATGCGAACAATCCCTTGTAAAGTGCTCCTCATCACAGATGAGACAAGGATATCGAGGTTTTCGTTTCTCATCAGTAGATTTAGGTTTCTCAGTTTTCTCCTTTGAGTTCTGCTTGTTCTTCTTCTTACCTTTCTTCTTGCCGTTAGATTTTGATTTGGTCGTGGAGTATTCTACGACATGAACATCGGCAGAAATTTCAGGTGAAGACTCTCCCTTAGGGGAATCTGGTAAAGTTATTATTGGAGAAGAATTCTTGGATGATTTCTTCTTACTTTTGGTATTAACAGTACCAATCATACCATCAGCAGCATGAGAACCTGAGGGAGGTGCAGCTATTTGATTTTGTTTCAGAAGGTCGGGGATTTTCTCATGCATCGTACCTGACTGCGTATAAACTAAGTCAAGGTACTGATCTTGAGAAATTACTTGCTCTTATGTAACTAACGCTGCCTTAGCGACATCTTCAGTTATTTTGGGTAATAATGATTTCACAAACCATTCTACCAAAATTTGGTCCGAGATAAAAACTTTCACTAAACGACGTCGACGTCGCCATTCATGAATATGATCTGAAATATAAGTGGACGTTGACTACTTTAACGAATTTAATAATTCCGTGCCATTGTTATATCAGACCGGCAATTGAAAATGAGTAAGGAAGGAAGTGGCTAACTGACTAAAATTATAAAAAGAGCCTCGTGGCAACTCAATGTACAACTTGGTTGCAAGGCCAATCAAAGTGCGTTGAAAAAGACAAAGTCGAATGGAATCATCTATAATGGAATTTGATGCACACCAGAGATGGTAAGTCATCACATGATTAGACGGATCTTCTCCTGGCTTCCCCTCAAACTTTGGTATATCACTGGGCAACTTATTCGGCATTGGAAGCTAAAACGGAAGATAATTGATTGGATCGTACGTAAGGCGTGACAAGTCAGGAAAATCCAAAGTTGCTATAAATGGTAACTGACGGTTTGGATTCCGAAAACTTGGGGTCATAAGACCAGCCCCAGGAGGAGGATATCCAGGATAGCTTGGTATCGGATTCGCATTTGGGATATTATATCCTCCTGGAAAACTAGGATTAACCGGACCATACTGGGGTTGTTGAGGTTGTTGATATGTATACCCAGGGTACGGTTGATATTGATAAGTCGGGTTCTGCACAGCGGGCCCGTATTGGTACTGCCCCTGATACGGTTGATAAGTAAAAACTGTGGTTGACTTGTAACAACCGTACTAGGCCCAGGTTGTCCTGCAGGAATAGAAACCAGAGTCTAGATTGTAGGTCCAGACTGGGGTAAAGAGGCCTGAGGAGTTGATACAGGAGTAGTAGAAACTGGAGCTGCTGATACTCCAGAAATAGGTGGAGTGGATTGAACAGAAGTCGTAGCAGTTGCAGCAGACGTTTGGGATGGAGTTCGTGGCGAACTAGGCCCAGGCTATTGAACTGCCCCAAGTGTAGCAGTTTGAGTAGTAGGCTGGACAGGTTGCTTGGGTGAACCAGAAACAAAAGACTGTCTAGATTGAGATGACAACTGCACACTGGGTTGCGGAGTCTGTTGATCCCACAC